>JWZT01001836.1:190656-305658 GCA_000827895.1 Thelohanellus kitauei | reverse complement strand
CGTGAACTACAGGGCCATTGTGGCTTCATCGACATAAATTAGTTATGTCAATTTTTACGGGAATACTTTCAGTAGTTGTCCAACACACCGACAATTTTGTGATGGATAATGTCCGTTTTTATCATTCAATCGAAGTTAGTGAAGTTGTCGAATCTCAAGGCCATCGAATCGTTTTCATTCCACCGTATTATCCTCAATTGAACCCGATCAGGCTTCTATTTTCAAAGTAGAAAATTATTATAGAGTCCGGCAAGACATATTTGCTGGAAATACACTGATCAAATTAATCTCAGCAGCTTCTATCCATGTATCTGAAGACGATTGTGCTGATTGGATTCATGAAGCAACGCGCTTCGCTTCAAAAGGGTTGCATCATAAAATTATTTATAAAATTTTTTTATGTTCTAAAAAATTCGGAAATCCTAAATGAATCCATAGGAAAATCGAAATGAAACAATTCGAGACATGCGCGAAAATCAGAAATCTAAAAGGAATACATCGGAAATTTAAAACGGAAATGGTGTATGTTAATGAGACAGATTTAAAATTTCACATGCGGAGAAGTTATAACCTGTTTTACGAGTGAAATGGTCGAATATGCCCGTGGCTAAATCTAGGGGACGAAATATAAGCTTCTGTGAGGCAATGAACATTGCCGGTCTCGTCAATTACAGGAGCATTGTGGCCTCTCATAAAACCGAGCTTCTGCTATTTTTGGGCCAATGCATGCAACAATTATCTATTTATCCCCCGATTTTTATCATGATTATTGTCCGTTTTCATCACAAGACAAAGTGCGTCAATATTTGGAAATTAGTGGATATCCAATCGACATTCTTACTCCATATTCTATACAACATAACCAGATCGAATTTTTATTTTGGAAAAGCAAGAGCTTCTTTCAATCTGGAATGTCTGTACTTGATGTAGACACTGTATTGGCAACAATCTCGAAAGTGCCAAGTTAGATATAATAAAACGAATGTGAATTTTGTAAATGAGAATAATCTTGCTTTGCATCAGGACCATGTGTCGTGAACGTTTGTTTGATTTCAATGAATTTTAATTCTTTAAAAAATTGTGCCGTCTTAATAAAATTCTATGCCATTCCGATTAAAAAATTCTGTCGATTTTAATGTATATTACTAGTAAACTTGTTAATAATTTAAAGCTTTTCGATGTTATTCAACATGGGTTGGCGAAGAAAAAACTTAACGGTATTAGAAGCAAAGTATAAAACTTCCTGATTTAATGGACCGAAAATATCGCAGAAACTTTGGCAAACCTTTAAAATAACTACCATATCATCTAGGTGCGATATAAAAGGAAATTAGTTGAATTGTCTTTTTAGATTTAGTTATATAATATTGAACTTCATTTATAGTATTTTCAACATATTCAAATTAGTAATAATTCAAAATTTAAATTACTTAATTTCTGTATCGAAATAAAATACGGCTCGAGATTTCATCCTCTAATGGCTGGATTTATGTCAATTTGAGAATTAAAATTTTCAATCTAAATTGTAAGATGAATGAAAATTTCGAATAGACCATTCGACTACTCGATTCATATATTTGTTAATACTTTTATAAAATATCAGAATATATTGTGCTTTTTCAAGTATTTTAGTCTTTTCGATTTTTTTACATTTATGATTTTTGTTCAAACAATTTCCGAATTCCATCTTTCCCAATCAGATTTTCTGTATTCGACGTTGAGATTTCGACACACCACCAAAAATGAGGAAATTTTAAATATGGTAAATTTTATTGACCATGCGTTTTAATTCTGAGCCATTAGTTCGGTGCGAAATTCAATAATATTGACATCTGACAGAAATAATCTAAACCAGAGCAGCGCTATTTGCCATATCTTTGTTAGATCAGATTTTTTAAAACAAATTTTTATGTGATATAAATCAGCCCAAGAATTAATAAATTCATAAATTACACGAGGAATGTTATTTCTATATTTCGAATAAGAATAACATTCTTTTAATACAGCATTTTCTGTTCAGAATGTATTGTAGATTCATTCAGAATTTACTATTTTTGCGCATGTTTTCCATTATATTATCAAGAATTTCTCTTTTTTGAATGAACTAAATTTAAACTTTTTAAAAATTACTTCTTGAAGCGCCGCCGATTAAATTTAATTTTCATTAACAAAGAGGAAATACATCATATTCCTTTCCCAATTTCTCTTTGTTACTAAAACATTAATTTGTTATTCCTTAAAAGATTCTCGATACAATTGTTTCAAGCTTCCGAGCCCCTTCATGAATACAGAGAGCAGCATTCTGTTTACACAGTCGCTAAAATCTGTTGAGATCGCGTAAATGATTGGTTAAAAATACTGAGCCTAAATTATAGAATACGTTCCCATTTCGATCATAGAACCTCTAGACGCTTAAATGTAGCAAAAAAATTTAGTTTTCACAGTTTGAAAGATCTGGGGATTTCTGATATCACGAGATCGTAAAACCAATGTTATTTCACCCTAATACATCCCATTTAATTTCAAAATTATGCACTTGTTAAAAAAATCTTTATCAACTTCAGATTTAGTTCATTCAAAAAAATGGGAAATTCAGGATGAATCCATCATAAATTCTTAATGAAACAATGTCAGACGTGCGCAGAAATGAGTAACTTCGAATGAATTAACAGGAAATTCATAACCGAAAATAGTTTAATATACGAACTTATTTTTAATATATAAAAACATGCCATGATATAATCTATTTAAGGTATTAATTTTTCTTATTCCATTATATCAAAAAAATTGTGAGATAATATCATTGATGATATGGCACCGACATATTTGAACAGGATAATGATATGGTGAAGAAGAAACATATTCTTTTCGTTTTCACGTCTTTTTAATGCCGTGTCATTGATATCATATTCTCCACGCATAATTTTGGTCATTTAAACATAATTATAAATTCTACGATTTTACTCGCATCAAAAAAATCGAAAATTAATAGATAAATCATGCTAACACAACAATTACAAATTATTACTTATATAATTTGATGAAATCAGCGATCAACATTTAAACTTGATACCTGTTAAATTTTTAGGATGTTATTTTGATTATATTTTTGAATACTATACAAACGGTTTCAAGAATATACCTCCTTAATTTTGATCGATTGTTACGATATCAGAATATCTCATTCTTAGTTACAGTCTGCCGTTCTTTAATTAAATGTTTCCTCAAGTACACCTATATCAAAAATTTTCCAATAAATTTTAATAAAATGTCTTTACTGTTAAATATGTTTTTGAATGATCATGTATATCGTGAGAAAAAATGTCTACCTTTGAGCATAAAGGTGCGATCTATAGCTACTTTTGATTCATTTTTTAGAAAATTCAATAACACGATGTGTACTGTATCTCTACCATTATTCAATAATCATCTAACATTTGAGGCTTCGATACCTCTACCGCAGTACTCGCTTGTTTTTTACTAATTACTTCGCTTTAATTTGTTCACAAATTAATTAAAAAGTACTTCCATAACGCATATAAAGAAATGAAACATGGTCATTTTAATATCGTAAATCTATCGAATATCAACTAATTAATGACTTTATATGTTTAAATTAAGTGAATTATTTAAAACAATTCCATTTATCTAAAATCTCATAAAGCGAGTCTTTAGATGTAATTAGATCTAAATAATATTTTATAACCAGATTCAAAGCTGTTTTTTTGAATGATTATTACCTTTTATGAGCTTAGGATGGTTCCATATGGTGCCATATGGTTCCACTTTGATAATTTTACAAATATTCAATTGATCGAATATATACCAAGAAAATTATATATAATGTGACCCTTATCCAATTTATGCTCCTTTTGATCAAAAATATATATTTATACAATTGTTTAATCTTCTAAATAAATTATTACATAAAATACATGGTAAGTAACGCAAACATTTTTTAACTTTTATCCATTTATATCGAATGATGTATATTTTCAATACCCATTTGTACTTTCAGATTTGTCAAATGGATAAGTTTAAAGTCGAGACAGAGCCATAGAGTCCATGATGATTTCGGTTAATCAAATTTTAAAATTCATCTTAATATATACCAAAATAAAAGACCGGTTAAAGAATTCACTGGAAACATATTTTGAGGCTAAAATGAAATTAAAAGATGAATGACTCAACTTCACAAGATGAATTAGATAATTTATTTATAATAACCTCAAGTTAATTGAAAGATGAAAGTTTTAAAGTCAAATGGTTCATGCATTTATGATCCAATTTAAAGATTAGATTTCCAATTAATTTGGAGAATTGAAATAGGTGTCTATGGATCAAGGAATACTAAAATAGTTAACCCAATATACGTCTCAATTCACTCATGTCCAAAAATCTGAATCGCCTACCACTTGAATAGATAAAAATATTCATTCAACTAAAGGCACTCATAGTAATTTTAAGACAAAGGAATACGATATGTGTATCATAGGCCATTTAAAATTACTTGAGATTTACGTTATATCATAGATCAATCGGTTAACTAAATAGCATTAACAAAGGCTCTTTTTCAGATATAGAACACTCAAGGTGTGAAGCTAATTTTTATTCACCCTTTCGTCCATCTTAGTAATGAGCTGACCTGGTTTGAAAGACACGGGCACAAGTTATATGATCGTGTTATTCTCTTCCCCAGAAACGTGATTTTACTAATGAGAATATTTTTAATATGACTGGTTTTAGTTATATTGATTTTCTTATTCCACATTCTCGAAAAATCGTTTGTAATTATAGATCCAAGCAAAAAAGGCCTCGTGATTTGGACTTTTCCAATTATCCGAAAATTCGGAATGAATCATTCTGATATTTTACAGATTATTGTCATACATTTTATTGAATTTCTATCCAAATCCGGTTATTAATAACATGTATCTAATATAATTATTGCGTCATGAATGAAATGGATCATTAATTACCAAAGCCGTTATTTAAATTGGAATAATCCTCTTTTTCATTACAAAAGAAGTGGAATTTATACAGATATATGCCTATTGTCAGACATGCGTTAATATAATGGGTCGGTTTATTTCAAAAATACCATTTCATGTTATTATGGAGCCAGCTCTTCTATGAGATATCCTATCACCAAAAATAATATACTTGTCTAAATTTTTGACCGAAAATAAAATTGTCGATAATTATCAATGACATTTGATATGATACAACAAATTATATTGACCAATGACTATGATCAAAAAGATTTCTGAATTCATGTCATATGATATTCAATAAATCCAATTGAGTATATCATTTTCAACAAGCATGCTCTTATTTAATTAATGGGGCAAAATTCATAATGTAAAACATTTTGTGGCAATTTAGTTGGTCATCCTAGAATATATTTTATGTATTGTGATTTCTTCTCTAGTTACGTCTGAGATTGGAATATTTCGGTTTATAAAGTCACTTATTACTAAGTCTTATACTGAATTCAACGAAGAGTGAATTAATCGGACAAATCTTTCTATGCCTTTGAAAAATGGGTGTATGTTATACTTAAAACATCTGGATCTCTAATTCAAGGTCTAGATCCTCATCTATCCTAAATGGAATGACAAAATTTTATGATCATATCTTTTTAAAATGAATTAGAAACACAAAATTTAGTTTTTTAGAAAGAATTTGACGAATACGACGTATAAACATGGTATAAATTGTAAAAAGAACTATTTGGCATCGGATGAAATTGTTTTTATACATTTTAAGAATTATACGTATGTAATTTCTCATACTCGGTAATTTTTGTGAAAATATTGAAACCTAATAAGCCTGGCTAGAGTCTGGATCAGAAGAACAAAATAAGACATATATGCTTGAAAGTTAGTCCTAGTACTGTTCATTGAAATAATATAAAGTTTGAAGTAAGATACATTTGTCAATATTTAGGTTACAGAATAGGGTAGAGCTAAAAGTGGTTTTATAAATTAATTCTCTTTACTCTGAACATACAAGTTAATAACGTTATTCTACCAATTCAGGTTCAAGATAAGTGACTTTGCCATGTGGAAACTCAAAAGTTCTTTTCTCGATATTTTTATTATACAATAGTGAATGAAATTTTTAAAAGATACTATCTTTCTGGGTTTTGAAAATATGCGGTTCGATTTTTGAGTAGAATACGAGCATTCGTTTACTGAGAGGACCTGAGTCTAAAAGAAATGCTCTTTAACATTTATCATTAACTTCCGATAATAATATTACATCAAAGTGAACTTTAGAATGTCCTAATAGGATCGTTAGATACCTTGAACGGAAAATTGTGTAAGTAGAAAGATATTTGGAGAAGTTAATTTGAAATAATCATCTTACAATACATTTTGAATACAGTTAATTTCTAATCATTATTAAGGATTTACTGTTAAAACGCCAAATGGTAATTATTTAAGCTTTTGAAATTTAAGAAGAAATGCGCGAAGAATCAAACATTCTGTAAATAGGATTTAAATTATCGAATTTAATAGCAGAGACCAGAATGTAAGAAAATTCAATATAAAATCAGGTTAATACAATCATATGAATGATCTGTATTAAACACCCTACAATTTAATCATTTGCTTTATATTATATTGGTTCTTAGCTTTCCATTTTATATCAGTAAAAACAAGATAATGAGAATAAATACCTGTGGTTTCATCATAATTAGATTATGAAATATATGGCCTATATAAATCAATGATTATATATATGCCGCTTTTCACAATATCAAATCAGGTTACCTATAATATATAGATAAACCTATATTTCTTATATATCAGAAAAACGTGGATAGTCATAGAACAGGTTAAATATATCCAGACGATATCGAATGTCAATATATCAATAATTTTCCACAAGGAAACCTAGTCAAATAAGGTCCGGAGATCGTTACTTGATAAATTTGTAAACATCGACACGTTAATATGTTCGATGATGAGCATTCCAGTGGGCATTACGAGTGTAATCTCTCATATCTCATCAAGTGTTATAATAAATTATACATCTCATATTTTTGTTGAAACAAACGTGTGCTCATGCTCATTTACATTTGAATGATATTATAAAACCGCATATAATACGTTAATTTATTCAAATTTTTGAACACTTATAAGTATTCCTGATATTTTTTGTATAGTTTATTGCTTGTTCATGTTATCTCTTATTTAGATAGATATAATCCGAATAATGATTTACGATATTTGTCGAACTACAAACTATTTTAATTGCTCAATTAATTCTCAATAATATTTTCTTTTAGAAGTTAATTATATTATTAAATGGCCAATTATACTATCGGGTCTCTTTGATCCTTAAATCATATGTTTATATGATGTGTTCTCTTAGTCATTATTTCAAATAAATATCGATTATTTGTGATGTGGTAGACCAATTCTAACATGGATCATAATTTATGTATTGATAGGTTTCATATGAATATAACGCGTCTTAATGTTATTTTGTTTTCAGATCCGGATATCATTAATCACAATGGTCGTTGAAATCATATACAGATGATTAAATCAGACATGAAATTGATTCTAGATTTTATCAGACGCTGTGCTAATCATTCGTTTTTATTAAATTTAACACGAGTAAATTCAAATTATTAACCTTAGGCTTGTTAATATAAAGTGACGATTCATTTATAAAACGAACAAATGGTCCTATTTAGACACAATACGCAAGCGCTAAGAGTACTCGCGGTCATTCAAAATAAAGAGAACTATATAAATTATACATCAAAATAATGCTCTAAACCATTCTTTTAAATGAAAGAGAACATATGCCATTCGTTGACTAATTTCTAGACATTTATTCACGAAATTCGGTTGATGATTTCGTAATATTTTGTACCAGTTTATGTCGAGACTTTGAGTTTATATGAAGTAATTTTTATAGAAATCAATAAATTATGCCAAAAGTCGGATATTTAAAATTCAAGGTTAATTTTAAATATGGTATGATCGTTAATATCACAATGGATTAGCTGGTTCGCATATTTTCTTACCAAAATTTGTTAATTTATATAAGCCTTCATATCCAATACCTTGTGTACAATAAATGATGATGATTTTTCTTTCGGTATTCGTGATTCTGATCAATACCCGTGGAATAGGAGCAGTAACACTTAATACAACAACAAACGGATCTGTCATGACTACGGAAATCAGCGTTGAACTTGACTTCTCGATGAATATTTCGAATTCACAGTACAGTAGTTCGATAATTTAGGAGTGGATTTGCCTATTTCGAAGGTCTAGATGTCCCCAGTATCACTGTGAAAGACTCTGACATGACTATGGAACTCAAAGCACAGGACAATACGACATCGGGGGAGATCAAATGCCATTTTTTAGACAGTGGAACAGAAATAAACATCCACGAGTGCAATATTTCAATTCAATCAGGGTTAAATAAAACAAAAGAAATCTATTCGATAGGATATCGATTCAGGTTTAACAAAACTAAAAACTATAAACTTTATAGATCCCACCTACATTTTAATGCAGGTCACAATACGGAAGCTCAGTTAAAATTCACAATACGTAATATATCCTTACAGTTTAAAAATGGCAACGAAATGTGTAATATTGATTATCAATACAATACCACTGATGCTGAATTCAACTCAACCGATTCAATATCTTTTTGTCAATTGTCTGACACAAAACTAGCACCAGAATCTGTATCTTCTGGATCACCCAACACACTTATGAGCACTGCCAGAGCCGATGGTACCACCCCACCTCCTAATGCAAATAATGCAGGTTCCTCCACATCTGCTTCTGTGGATAGGAATCAGTCTGTTGCTACTGATACAAACGTTTCACTCACTGGAGAGACGACAGAGTCAGGCACTACAGGGATCAAACAGTCGGATACTACAGCCACACCAGTCTCTATTTCTACCAAAGCGACAAAAATGAGTACCACCCTAGCCGTAACTACCACAAGACCCACTACTTCAGAAGTTACTACAACAACAACTTCTGCTCAAACAAATACGACAAAAACAAGTACTACGCATGCCCCAGCTACAAAAACAACCTCAATTTCAGGAAATTTCTCTCAAACTGATACGACAAATATGACGGCAGTTCTAACTAGCACTACCACAATAAATACTACTTCAAACACTTCTGCTTCCGACAATGTGACACAAAACACTGCAACTCATACCCACACACCAATCGCCCATACTTCCAAAGGTTCTACTTCAAAAAGTTCTGCTCCGTCTGACACGACAAAAACAACTACAGCTCTAACTAACACTACCACAACAAAGCTTATTACAACTACTTCTGCTTTCGTCCATGTGACACAAAGCAGTGCAACTCATACCGACACACCAACAGCACATGCATCCAAAGATTTTACACCAAAGATAACTGCTCCGACTGTCACGACAAAAATAACTGCAACTCCAAATGAATCTACCACTATGAACCCACCTTCGAAAGGTTCAACTTCAACCACTTCTGCTTCAACTCATAAGATAACAAGAGATACCACTTTAACCAGCACCACCACAACATACACTGTGTCAAGAGAAACAGGTTCCACAAAATCTACTCAACCAAGTTTGACTACCCCTGGTCTCGGAATGCAGAAGAAGCAATTTTCTTTGGCTAGTAAAATTACCATTATAATTGTTATTTTCATGGCCATCCCAGCAATTTACAAATTGTATCTAATCCTAAGGCAACTCAAGAAATCAGAAGAAAGTCAAAGTGACACGCCGGGGGTCTGAACTAATTAACTAAATCAGCTTAAATGTGATTTTGCAATATCTTTGAATTTCATTTGAATTTTAAACTTTGAGACAGGCTATCTGAGGTAATTGTCCAACACTATATGTACATTTATATACTTTATTAAATACTTTTAATGGATTAGGAGACAGCTTTTTTATTTACGCGCACTAACTTAAATATTCAGATGGTGCATTTTCTTTCGATATCTTTGATGCAGCTCGTTTTTAATTTCGTGGAATCGATTTTCAGTTTTGCATGATCTAACTTTGTATCATACAAACTCCAAATTCGAGTTCATTTAATCCTTTTATCGATATCTTTAAGCATAATATTTCCATATATTTGTATCTCTTAAGCAATAATAATCAAAACGTATCTTACTAACAATATGCTGTAGATATAAGTTTCGTTATTAAAATTCAAAGAATTTGTATAAATGTAATATATTATCAAAAAATGCTTCTTGATATCTTCAAAGAACAAAATAAATACTGAATATGATTTACAAATATCCGGTTTAACTTGCAAATATACACCGTTTTTAATCAAAAATGGCCGAAGTTCCGATGATGACATTCAAATATTCCGATGTGTAATGTATTAGAACAAGTAAATTTTAGGAAGATACATCTCTGTAAGGCAGAATCCAATATCTGTAAACGACAGCACATATTCCACTCTTGAATCTAAATGAATATTATCATAGCTCTAAAAGGTAAAATCCATATAAATATTAATTTACTTAAAATTACAACTTCGGAACTTTTAAACGTTCTCATTTGAAAGTCGGCCATTCGGAATGAAAAATGGTGTCAGGTATATTCTGCTTATCTTATTTTATAGAGGATATTTAAAATTTAGAACACGATTGATATGTTGTCAGTTTGTTTTAAGAATTTCTGTTAGAAGGATGAATTCAAAAGACAATTTCTATTATTTGGGTTCAAATGTTAAATAAGCAGACACTGAATTCAACAGTTGTGAAAGAGTAACATGTCAACCTTTTATAATATTGATCTTGAGAATAGTTGTAAAATATTTAGAGAGCAAATTGTTGAAAATTATGACTTTTCAGTAAATGTTGCTTCTGTAGCGATATGAATCGTAGAAAAAACTAATGTCTAAAAACATTTTTTCTCAAATATTTTAACACTATTGTTAGTTATTAATCAGCCATGAAAATGATAGTTTTATACCATTATATTTTGCTAACTAGATTGTTGTCACAGGTGGATCGAAAATAACGTAAAATTTTATAATTGGATAATTATAGATATCCAAACATCCCAGAAGTTAATTTTATCTTGAATCCTATAATAATTTTAAAAAAGGGCAATAAGGGAGCCAAAGGCATTTGAATCCATTGATGAATTGCTATGAAAATTTAAACTTTCAAGCTAAAGTCTGCCATAAATGTTATTGCTATGATTGGAATCACTCGAATATACTTTTTTTGATTAAAAATACATTATCCTGGAGTTTTATGAACGATTAAAACGTAAATATATAAATATGGAAAAAATCTAAAATTCATAATGGTCCTGTTACAATTAAAAAACATTGAGTTATCAACAACTCAATGTTTTTTAAGATGCATGAAGAACATCGAATTTAAATGCAGAAATTTATTTGGAAAATAATTTGTTAAGAATTATGATTTTCTGCCATGTGATATCAAATTTTTGATCTGAGACATGATTCCATATTACAAATAGAGAGTGTTAAGCTTGCTATCGTCAATCAGAAAATTAGCGTCACTGAAGAAATTCGTTTGATTCATGGAACAATATATTTGAAAAACAGTATCTATCTTCTATCAAAAAATGAATTAATGAGACTGTAGAAACATATCTCTGGTAGTATATTGATAATATTTCACGTATAATTATCATGAATTCACCTAAAACTAACACATTTGTGTGCATTATTCCAACAATGTTCCAAAATCTTCGAGGAATACCAGTCTCATTTTATGATCAAATGATAAATTGATTTAGAACGTCTTGATCACAGGTGCATTGAGAATTTGATCAAATGTAACAATGAAAATGTTTTTTTAGTGCCAAACATCTGCATATTTTACAAAAAATTGCCGAGAACTGCGGGTGTATACATTTGGCAATATTTTAAATATTTTTCTATGTTCTATGTTGAACTTCAGATCGTACATATTCATATTTTCGTTTGTCGTTTTTGAGTACAGTCAACTGTTATTAAGTGAACTTCTATTTTTCCGGTCATGCGTCTGCGAGCCTAAGAGAAGTTGAATCTGGATAAATTAAGAAATAAAGCAAGTCCGATTAATATAGATTCGTCATAAATTTCAGTTGATATATCGAAAGTAAAATTAATCATGTAAATTTTTAAATGAACCATACTTGTGGAAATACCATAATGAGCTCTTTTATGACGCGTAAATCAGTTTAAAATCATGAAGTGGACACCAAAACAGATTTAATATATTTAACAAAAACATTTTTATAAATATTTCATCCGCTAAATATTAAACATCATTATGTGTTGTAGTCAATCGCGATTCTGGTAAACATTACGTAAAATTTATTCATAAATGTATATGATGTATAATATAATTATAGACTTGATTTTATAGATTTATTAAAAATATAATTAATATATCTAGGCTGTTTTAAATCGATTTTGATTTCCATTTTTATGATATTTATAATTCTACAGGAATAAATATCATCAGATTCGATGTATTTGTAAACTCAATACTGGGAGAGAATTAAAGGCACGTATAATTTTGAGATTGATTAGCTATTTCAGAATATTAAATTAAAAAAATATTAAGAGATCTCTAAATAACTTCATTCAAGTTAAATTTACAAGATATTATGGCTAAATAAATCCGGATAAAATATTCTATGTAAAGGTTCGTATATTTATTTATTAATAATATACGCCATTTTACGTCAATAATGGCCGATTGATGGATGATGATATTCAAATGTTCAGACGTAAGATTTCAAAAGTACATTGATCTTTATATAGATTATACGTTTTCGGGTTGTGAGAATATTCATTCCGATTGAAGAATAATATGTGCTGCCATTTACTGAGTTTTTATTTAGCCTTAATGAAAAGAATCTTAAAAAAAATTACTTTGTATAATAAATAAGATATCGAAACCTTTGAATGTGGTTATTTGAAAATATGCTTTAGTTGACGGAAAATGGTGTTATTTGTTGCTTTGATTGAGGAAATTTCAAATAATTCCTCAGGATGAAATGTGTATGCGCAATTGCTACAATAAAATTGGCCAACTTTAATTTGATTTCACAAAATTTGTCATCCCAATCAAACAACAACATTTAATTTAGAAGATTAAGAATTAATAAAATTGATAAAAATATTAAAAAATGCATTACCATAATATTATATAAAATATTACTATCTGCTATATTATTAGTATTAACAATCCTGTTTGAAAAAACGACTACATAATACAGGTTAAATTTTCATGCGCCAATTTTGTCATAACTTATGATAAATGTATGGTAAAAAACCACTCTAATGGAAGGGAAATCTGTAATTCTTTTAGAAAGTTATGCCGTTTCAATATAGGTGTTAAATTTTTCGATGATGTTGATATGATTCGAATTATATTGATCATAGTATTAAACCTAGTGACGCTTAAAATTTTTTGTTTAATTAAACAATACAAAAACTTGGCTCTGGGAATTAAGTATCAAAAATAAACAAGTCAATTTAGATGATCTTTTGTATATTATATCGACTATAGTTATTGAATCAGAATTTCAAGATGTTTCAACAACAAATCGAAATCTATGAAATATGGTCTCTTGTACTTGTAAAAAGTGCCAGAATTTTGATGTTTTCTTCTTTTGCAATCCATATGTTCATCAGGATATTTGTATTTTTAAGAATGCGTATATATTATATCTAGGTATTAAATTCTTAGAAGCTATCTACGAAAATTATTTGAACAAGCGTCAACCATGGACCATTGTATTCCACCATACTGTTCATTCAGACAACAAATATTTAAAAAAATGTACTGTATATGCTTCAAACAGCGGAAAATCGAAAATACTCTTTGTATCAAATATCGGTCAAAATTGTTGTCCCATGTATATTATAGAAGTCGCCTATTTTACCAAAAAAGTTTTGTACACTAAGAGATAGAGTTATATAACACATCAGGTTATGTTGTTTTCGAACGGATCGCTGTGATTACATTTACACTTTGTCGTACTAAATAACGAAATGATAAGTGATAATACACAATTTTCCGTACAAATGGCCGACCTAACGATGAAGACGTTCAAAGGTTCCGATGTTTTTATATATATGTGCATTTATATTTATTTAGATTCTTAATTTTAGGGTTGTGATACTCTTCATTCAGATTTAAGAGTTTAATACGTGCTGTCGTTAAATGAGATTTGATTATGCCTTACAACAACGAATCTTTCTAAAATTTGCTTGTTCTAAAAATTCAATGTAGGAACATTTGAATGTCATCATCGGAATTTCGGTTTTTTAGACAGGAAATGGTGTCTCACGATCATTTTCATCATATAATTCGAAAATGTACTGTTGGTAATAAGAATGGATGGATGCGAGTATTCATTCATAATTAAGATGATATTATAGCTTATTGAGATGCTTAGAAATCGAAAACCGTCTCAAACAACGATCACAACGAATCTATTTGTATCTTTTTAACAAAGCTATATCCTCGAAAACGATCTATATCTACAAGCCATTTACAGTCACATCACTCATGCCTATAATGATGACAATACATTTTGTTGAGGAAAGGCCTTGAGTCAATATGGAGGCTTAAGATGTGGATTATGTTGAAATTGCCAACTTATAACAANATATATATCGTTTTTTGGCCACGGTCAGTGAGGTGTGCACACCTATAACAGTGAATTACTAACAGATCGTTACGTCGACCTCGATTTCGGCATTTTTCACGCGCGAAAACGTTGCACTCTTGATAGGGACCCGTCTGTGTTCAAAGACCAGGGTAGTGTAAGACTCACGCTTACTAAACATTCACCCCATTCTTCTGGCCTAATAGAGCTACGATCCCGAAGCACAATCGTTCGCTAGGAGCATTCATATATTTCCTCAATCAACTAAAATGTTTGACTCAGCTTATTTTATAATAGGTGACTGGAAAAAAACTTACTATTAGGAATAAATTACAGCTTAAGTTGCAAATTAGCGTCTCGCGATCTTCCTAGCGACGATATGCGAACCCATTTTTTGTGGGTGCTTCAGTGGAAACTTCCACAGAAAGTCAAGAGGGGTCTGTACGCCTACTTAAGGGTTCTCGTCAGCAACAGTCATCTATTAAGTGCATCTTCTAAGCCTTCTTGGCAAGTGGCGCCTCTGCGATTCTTCATTTCTGACTTTTCTTCTTAGGATTTGTGGTCGCTCTTGGACTTTCTGTGTGGCTTGCAGCTAAGCCGACGTATGATATTTGCCACACTTAATTAAGAAAATAGACACTCAATATGTAAATATGATAAGTTAATTCATAAATCCAACAATTATTCAATATGTATTTAAATGCATCGAATACAATAGTTTCACGAATGTTCCCGAATGAGTTTCTAAACCAAAAACACCGGTTAAAACTAAATAATGTCAATGAATGGAATGAATGTCAACCCATACGATTTATTATCGAATTTCTATCTATTCATTCCTCAAATTAAATTCAATATTTGCTGATTAAATAAAGATGTTTTTGAATGTTTCAGCATATTTTAATTCATTTAACTTGTTTGATGATAAAATGATATATTATTTTTAAAAACGAATTTACTATGCATGCATCATAATTATGCATTCACATCATACGATGTCTAATATTTATAGATCTGTTTTTGAATATTTGTCATTCAATTTTGGTGATTATTCACAAGTGGACGTAATTTAATACGTGTGCCATCACTGATGTTCTTTCGAATTCTTTCCATATTTCTGATTATGCTAAATACATATATCATAACAGCAGACAGATCAAATAGGATACTAAAAGGATCAATCGGAAGCGCAGAAATTAGCGTCGAAGTTGATTTCTCGATTGATTATATATATTCAGTGTAAGATTATTAATAATTTAGAAATGATATGTATTCATTTAGTGAAGATCATATTATAAACATTACCTCCGTTAATTCAGACTTAATCATTCGATTCAATAAGGCAAATGATAATTCATATAGTGTGATAAAGTGCATGTTTGTGGAAGATGAGTCTGAAATTGAAATCAAATCATGTAACATGTCTTTACGGAAAGCCACAAATAAATTGGCCCATAACTTTTCGATCGGATATCGATACATATTGAATAAAAGCATGGATTATTCATTATCGAGCCTTACTATTCAATTTAATTCGATTCAAAAGGCACTAGTTCCATTGAAATTCTATATACATATTATATCATTAAAATTTCCAAAATCAACCAAGAAATGCATAATGAATTATCATTCCAAAACCGCACATGGGTCTTTTAATTCAATGGAATTATTATCGTTTTGTAAATCCACGAATACAGAACACAGAATCGTTGCTCTCACTTCTGTCATCAACCTTTCACAAGAAAATTCTTTTGAAATAAATAATTCTCCGGCCGACATTTTCATAGGAAACCCTTCGTCAAATACAAGTATGACTGCCCCCACGATGACTAACTCAAAAAATTTTACCAAGCAGCGTGGCCAAACGCGGAAGACGCAATTATCATTAACAAGTAAAATTGTACTAATAATTTCAACTTTCATAGCTGCTCCAGTACTTTTTAAGGTATACATTCACATGTTTGGTCGAAAGAAATCTCAAGAAACTGAATGAGCTTGCTTGTGAAATACAAGCCCTAATACCAATTTAACTCCTATTTGATTTAATTTTTAAATATATTTGATTCATTTCAGTTTTCCGTCACAATGCTTTCAGTGGTTATTTTCGAACACGAAATGAATTTATGATCACTTTCTTAATTTTTCCATCTAATGACTGATTTGTTTTTAAGTTATACACTTTAAAATCTTCTGTCGTTACATGTTCGGATTCAATAATTGAAAATACTTTATTTCATGCATTGTATTTAGGGCAATAACTTTTGAAATTGTTTCTTCATATTCTTCTCAATTTGGAAATTCATAAAATTCTTTTTTTGTTTGTTTAAACAGAATCATATCGTTGTATTTGTATCCATAAAGCATGAGAAGTCGAATGAACGATGGCTTAACGATCACATGTATAAATTGTGTCGTCTTCAATATCAATATTGTGAAACAGTCAACTCAGTTTATTTGACATTTTTTTATGCTCATGAGTCTGTGCACTTAACCAATGTTAATGGTATATGTAAAATTTGATCGTCAATTGATTAGAGTTGGTTCAGTAGACTAAATAAATCTTAAAGATTGTTTTGAACAAACGGATTTCGTTAGAGAAATATTAGAAGATTTCCATCGAATATCTGTATTTCCTGCTGATCTGGAGAATTCTCAATACATAAAGATAAGTTTCTTTTAGTATTTTACGATCCTTCATGGGCCGATAGTACTAAAAATACAATATTTATCTATACCTAGTGTACAACTATTAATGCATCTCACATTTATCTAAACATTTAAGGAATTGAAGTTCAATAAAGTTTTAAATTTCTGCAGCGATAGAACAGGTTAATAGCAGCAATTAATTTGTTTCATGCATCAACGACAAGAAATAACCAGCCATAATTTCATTTTATCGTTTCAAAACGAAAATTTGTTTATAATCCATTGCTTTTAACTTCCGAATGTTGTCATATATTTAATAAATTTGAATTTTTACTGATCAAAAATCAATATGGGTTTTTTACGAATATAACGGATTAATTCTTAGTTAAAATGATACACCTGGAAAAATATGCAGATTATTTTCTATAATTGAATTAAGTAAGTTGATTATCAATTTAAATGGATATATCGCTCATGGTTGTTCTGATCTATCAAGCGATATAAAGCGATAATTATATGAATGTGATAGTTAAAATTATGTTTCGTTTCATTAAATAACTGCGTCATAATCGTTAAATATTTGTAAAATAAGATTAATTTACCTTTAATATCAGATCAAATCACAGATCATAATGACATAAAAATTATTGGAACATGCGGAATTGTGGTGTATTTGACGGAGTATTTCATTACATAGGAACGTACTTAGGAATCATAAATATTATCGATTACTTTTTAGAATGGTGCATAAATTTTAATGGTTTCACAGAATATAATTATCCGATGGTCAATCGTAGTGTTAAAAGTAAAACGAAATTAAAGTCACATATGACTTATTATTTCATATCTCTATAATTATAATATACAAATAGATTTTTCATCAAAATTCCAAAATTTAGATGCAGTAATTTTTAAAGAGTTTTATATTTATCTGCCAGTCAAATTAAGATGTGTAAAACGACCCGATTACGATTACAAATAATGAATATTAATCAAGTATTCCTTCTAAAATCCTTGAGCTTTTTTTACAAACAAATTTGTTTCATAGATCAAGAGACAAACTTTATTTTCTATTTTTGTAGAATGGTAGATATTATTTCTTTTTAAAAGGCTTCAGACGTAGCGATTCAAAGGTTTTCATCATATTCCTAGTTTAATTACGATAGAATCTGTCAAAATTAACACACACGTTGCTTCATCGATTAGAATCTTGTTCACAGATCAAACAGGAATATCGAATCTACTTTTCATATTAAATACAAATTTATCTATGGATTTTTGATGAACAATATACAGAGATTTAGACAGAGTGCGACCATTAAAATTTTCCAATCATCTTAACATCCGGATTTTTGACTATAGAAGGCTTAAAACCTAATGCCTTTACCTTTGATCTGTTTGTTAATATACTTACAGGCTTCTATTTCGATTTCAGACGCTCTAACAGATCCATTTAATAAAAATTATCTAAAATATTAACCTTTATTAGTTATAGAATGACTTAAAAACCACTTTTTCATGCATTTATACAGTAATCTGTGCTCTCTCAAACGTGTATATAAAATCATCTTTTACCCATGTAAACATAAACTTTTTTAAGTTAACTTCGTTTTTTAATATAGAGCTAGTTGTAGCTTTTCTAGAGCTTGTTAAAATTTTATTAAAAGACGATGACATCAGATCAAAATATTTTCGTCTATTTGTCACCATTCTATATTCAATATATACAATGTTTATCTTGAATTTGGATGAATGATCTATTAATTTTGTCCAGTTGAAATACAACATGTTTGACGCATGATCAGTGTTTATAATGATCGCAAATCTGTCATAATATGACAGACAAATGATCGGAGAATTTATCTTGATAATTGTGCAATTTTTTTTTCGATAAAATAAAAGATTTTATTAATTTATACCACAATATTTCATTTTGATTTTTGTCGATATTGTTTGTTGGAAAATATAATCATTAAACTTACAATTGAATCAAATATTGTATACAAATCATTGAAAAACCAACATCTGTACATATTGCGGCGAATTCACGACATATATCGCGAGCTTCACCTTTTGTTAACATTGTTATAATAATGAATATTTACAACAACATTTATTGTCCGAAACGATAGATTCTAATAAATTAAATGATCACATTCACCTTGCTAATTAGGATTTTACATAGTTTTAACAATTAGATTAAAAAAAGGGAGAAAATTCGGATTTTTCTTTAATGTTGTGAAAAAATGATACGGACAGTTTTTTTTAATTTAGGGACATTCAATTAGGTTCAAGAAAAATATCCATAGGAATGACAAAATTCCTTAGGAAAATGTTTTTTGAGTCTATTTTTGAAATTAAAACATATATAAAGCAGTACCAACAATGTTTACATTCTCATCGTTCTGATTCAATTAAAACCAGTAAATTCGGTTAAGTTGATATTTCAGTATCATTAAATAAATGTCCATAATATCAGTTAAGAATACACCATTTTACGATTAAAATGGCCTAATTGCAGATGATAACATTCAAAGGTTCCGACATTTGATTTAATATAAATGTAAATTTTAGAATGATTGTCGGGTTTCCGTAAAATAAAATCTCTAAAAACGTTAGTACATATTCCACTCTAGAATCTGAATGAATATTCACACAATCGTAAAGGGTAAACTCTATATAAATAACAATTTATGGATGAATACAAGATCGGAAACTTTGAACCTCCTCATATAAAAGTGAGAAATTTAGGAAGGAACTTAACATATACATGTTTTTTAATAAGGAAGTCTTTAGAAATATCTTGAATTTTCGCGCCATCATTTGGATTTCTGTTTAAAAAAAAGTCTATTTCTGTGATTTAAATACTTAAGTTCTTGTAAGTAAAAATTAATCAGGGTATAGTTAATTTTGATTTAATTATATATATCTTCATTCTTTTAAAAAGCAGTAAATAATTTTGCACCCGTCCGTTCGAAAATAAATAGCAAAAGTATGTAATTACAGTCAGTTCAGTAGATAAGTGAATAAACGAATGATACTTCATGTTTCTTCAGACGTTCTCTATTTCTGAACTCGTAATCCTTCAAATAAGAAGGAGGTACCTCATACTGTCGTTTGTAAATTTTGTGTCCTATAGATCTATGTAAATTCAGTAATGTTCAGAAGTGTTTGTATTTTGTGGATAAAATCAGGTCAACAATGTAAACTAATATACATCGGCTTCCAGATATTTGATCGAAGATCCTGTTATTTTATCATATCATGAAATTCTAGTTATTTAAAATATTAGATTAATTACAATCCGCACAACTATATGTGTTCATAAAATGTATAAAATAATATGTGCAATCGAGTTATTTATCATTAGAAATGATATACTTAAATTATGAACTTTGCCGTAATTTTTAAAATTCACTGGCAATATATTGAGGATAATAGAAATTTCATGCCCTTTTCAGAATGGTATTGTATTAATTGTAACATAATTTGTGGTTTTAGGAGAGAATTTATGCCAGCTACCAAGAAAACGTTCAAAAAATATATCTAAATGTAAACTATCGTATGAATATGGCAAAAAAAAAGGGTTTCATATTTAATGAAGTTATCAGACACCGTATCTAATACCTGATTGAAATTTAAAACTCAATACTTTATCAAAATTATTACTTTGAAGCCAGAGTTTTAGAGATACAGGAATATTTTACAACTCTAGAGTCTTTGTAGACTACGATTAGTAGAATAGCTGAATGACTCGTAGAGATACATTCGTATTTCTCTACACGGTTGACAATGATTGACCACGACGATGATTTGAAGCCATATGACAATTGTAGAGTAATATATAAGCATCAAATTTTCTAATAAAATGTTTTTCATGTTGATGACACCAAACAGATAAATGGCTGGTGAACCCTGTATTGATATTTTATATTCTTATGTATGAATGTTTTTAGTTTCGTGAAAATATGTATATTCAATCGAATAAAATATTATTCACAATGGTTTTAATTTAAATTAAACAGAATTCATAAATTGATAAAACATTGAGATAAATTTAAAGTATTGTATATTTTCCTTTTTAAATTTGATAAATATTTTATAGCTATCATGTCCGAGAAAATTTTTTAATAGTTGCTGTTCCATCCGTTTCTTTCAATGTGTCATACTGTGGCCTTGACTTCCATAGTGCGGCGGAAAGACCAAATCTAATTACTAACGGATCTTATGGAACAAAACAATATTTCTGTCGAGCTGGATTTTCTTATTGAGAGTTATATTTGAAAGGATTGCGATCAAGAATTTGGCGTCCGCCGCAATCATTTAATCAATATGAAGTATATGATACTACTTTTTAGAGTTTAGAGTTTAATATCAGCTTCTTTAACCTTGATGATATTTCTTTGCGCGAGATAAAATAAAAGTGTGATGATGATTGAGATAAAATAGAAACTAGTTCATGCAACATTTATTTTCGTTCAGCCACAAAAAAATCCACCCTAAATCATTAAATTTAATATCGATTCGGATTTGGCAAAAACTCATAATATGTATTTTCAACCTCCCTAATCCATTTCTATTCCTGAAAAATGGCAAAATTGTATTATAAATCAGTGGTTAACTGGACGTGATAGATGAGTTATCAATAGAAAACTACATACATATTTTATATTCAAAATGTTGATATAATTTTGTGACTCAACAGAAGTAAATTCACCTTCAAGAATCAGTGAATTTTGTTTCAACATATCATGCGAAAATTTAATCAAATATAAATATACATCGAACGAATATGCTCCCAGCAATTATGATCGTAATATATATCACAGATACAAACACTAATTTATCAAACATTACCTCACGAAATCTTGCTTCAAAAGCTATCATTAGATATATGGCTGCTCTACAAATGTCTTCATAAGCAAAGTATATGACTACGACTCTCAGAACGCAGAAAAAACAATCAGCGCTTTCAAATAAAATAACAATGATAATTTTGAATATTTTTGCCATTCCAATATATTTAAATGTATAGACTGGTTTATTTGAGAAATATATCTATAGAAACTTTGATTGACATTTTGTAGGGTTTCATGCACATCATAATTAGCTTTATATCATATAAATTTACTCTACTTGAAAGTGATAATAATTTTGAGATCCCAAAAATAATACACATTCAATGTTGGTTAATGATAAATTTATGTGTATGATGTTTTCAAATATATGTTCCTTTTGATAAAAGCCATTAATTAAGTTTATTATTCTAAAGATGAATGAATTCAGTTTGTTTCATTTAATAATATTAATAACCATAATGTCTCATGTTGTTCTTCATATGTTCGAAAACAAAGTTTTTTAGAAATGACAGTTAAAAAGGATTCCCTTCTACGAAATTTTTTAAACCTTCCTTTTGCGCCCTGACCATAATAGATCATAATATATTTATCATAAACATAATATAATGTAAAATCGTTAAGTTAATCTTCCTATGTAAGCCCGTATAGATTCTAAAATTCGAACAAGTTAATATAAATTTGATTTATTTTCCTAAACTTCCCACAAATTTTTACGTAATGTAAAATACTGCTTCAAATAGATTTTAGTAATTTAATGTTATGGAAATTTTTGAAACTATAGATATGTTATAGAGTTTTTCATCGATCTGTATATTTGATGAATGTTTCGGAATGGTTTTTATATATTTAGAAGAAAGTTTTTAGTAGTTATCACCAAACGAGTTTCCCTTATGGCTAAAATTTCTCAGCCTTATGAGCAGGCTGCAGCATTCGCTGTTAAATTGTCATGGCACAAACAATAGAAAAATTTTAAAGCGTGATGTATCCGTGTTAATTGTCATCAAAAATATGAGAAATAATATTGGATAGAAAAAGAGTTAATTTGTTGTAATTTTATCATTTACCATTTCTCAATCAAAAATAAACGATTTTGTTTCGCATTCCAAATCTGCTCGTCATTTTTTTATAAATCTGATTTGATAAAAAGTTAACATTTATGATCACGCAATCTCAATTCCTTTACAAAAATCAGTTGAGACTATCAATTATTGGAGCGGTTTAGTTAATTTTCAAGAATCCTTTAGGTCGACTGCATTTCTGGTCAGTTATTAAATCAATAATTGATTGTATCACTCATTTATTCTCAAACTATAAAGATTTTTCTTTATGATTCGATTCGGTTTAAAAGTCGATTGTGATCGAAGCAATACATACCTTTATCTGAAGGTGAAAAAAATCAATTTTTAAATCATGGTAACCTTGTAAAATTTGTATTTTAAATGTTTACGTCATGTTGAACGTGTTTCTAGGGTTAAGATGTTTCAAATTGTACAAAAGGAATGTATTTGTGGATAGGATAAAAATAATTCTTTACTCATTAGATAGTTTAAATTTTAACCATAAGACGTTCCAAATTGTTTTAAATGCGCTTTATACATAAACACGTCACATGAATTCTCAATGAGACCAAAGTCAATAAAACGCCAACTACAATCTAAACTAATATGGCAAAAATTTCTTTTTGTAATAAGGAATATCAATTTAGATAACAAACCACTAGTTTTGAATACGCTGTTTTTCTATTCGTGATGATTTAATTGTTTAAAATTCAATTATTGATCATGATTTTATTTTTTTAAACCTATGATGACATGGAAAGTCTGATCCACAGAAAACAATGCCCTTATTTAAACAATATTTTTTCAAACCAATAATTATTTATCTTTTCCAAAGTAATTATGTTGTATTAAGCAGTCTATGTTGATATCTGGATGGTTAGAAAATAGGTTTGTCCTGGAAAAACATCACCTGCTATTTAAAGTTAAAAAGTCGCACACATCGATATATTTTGCTCAGTAATTTTCATTTTACATGAAAAAAATAGTAAAATTAAGAATATGGCAAAGTCTGCACATAGAGATAATATTTTCTAGAACGCGTGTACTTTATGATATAAATATTTTTCAATCCTTACTTCAAAAACATATGTAATTGAAAATCACCTTTATCATTGATTTAGAGTTTGATATAAGTGTGTACATACATATATAAACATTCTTTCGATAATAATCCATTTCGCAAAAAACTTGTGACGTAATCATATTGGATAAATCGAGCAACTTTATATTATATACTAACAAATAGCTAGAACTGTCTTTAATATTGTGTAAATGATAATTCGACACCAAGAAGTTTTTAAAACACTAATAATGTATACAATAACTGTGCTTAATGCAAAATATTTTAAACTACGTTATTTTGGGGTGGAATCTGTAAAATAATTGTATTACGTAAATGTTTAGAGAGTTATTTATAGTAAAATAATTGATTGGGCGTTGATATACGGTATTTCATAAACTGCGAGTAGTCAGTGAACCGATTGGAAGATTGCTTTTGACATCAGTCTTGCAGGTGATTAGATCTGCGTAGTGCATTTCTTATCAGCAGCTTGGATGACCGCGATTGCGATGCACTCAGCAGGCGAATGTCTCTCTGATTATTGAATTTTCATCATCTACCCTTTTTTTATATCGCTTTTGGTAGTTAAGACTCTCATATTCGAAGCATAGACCCTCATTTATTCTGTCCTGTACAGTTGTGGTGCCAAAATTTACATTCGCTCGCTGGGATGTAGTGAATAAAACATCAAGGACATCATCCAGGATTAAATTTAAGCATATATTTATTTCCAATTTAAAAATGTTATATACGGGGGACTCATATCTGCATAAATATTGCCATTTCGCAACTTTTATACGTTCTTATCTTTGTTATAGAATAAATATAATAATAGAATCATGTTTAAAATTGATGAAGGAGTTCATAGAATTGATTATATATATTTCATGATATGTGTTTAATACCTCTTTGACGATTAAATGCTTATGATTCTTATAGATAAAAATAACTAAATCTCACTAAACCTTGTACCACAAATCATAAACGTACAGATAGTGCTTTATGTGACTCTATACTTATCTTTTTTTAATGTATGCACTCATACTCATTTCATGATTTCAAAAATGATATTTTATTCAAAAATGATGATGAACGAATAAAATATTTATATATATAGCGAGTTTGATGGTTTTTTATAATACAATTAACAACTTTTATCAATGATGATTCTCGAAAATTTGTAAAATTTCCTAAAAATCTATTCAATTATGTTCAGAATTACCAAATGACGTAAATGTTAAATACGGACTAGGTGGTAAATATTAATGATGAAAGTTTTCGAATCAAGTTTACGATTTATGATTTTTTGTCTGTATGTTCACAAATGTTTGCATATTATTTGTAAAATTTGATTAACTTACATCATACGTTATGGTGCCATATTACCTAAAATGCAACTATATGGATTACGGCATTAAATGATAAACAAATCTTCTAATATCAAATAAAGCTAATATTAATTTATAAATCTTAATATTCAATTCAATCATGTTTCTAACTCAAATTCGTATCTTTAATTTGGCTGTTGTATTAAAATTCATTCATAAATTTTATCGCAAATTTATTTATTGCTTCGTATATTTTTCTTTAAAAATCATGATGTCTAGTTTAAATTTTATGTTCGTTACCATTGTTCCATTATTTTTAATTCTGTCACTTTCAAATGCAACATATACATACAATAATTCAATTAAAAGGCCCGAGCATCATTATCAAAGTTGATCTGTATTTTGATCATTTAACAAAAATGTATTTTAATTTGATAAAATAGTGAAGATATGGGAAATTTTTACCAAGACAATATAAATATATTTACTTTAGATTCATAGATCTTAAAAGTCGGATTTCAGAAATCAGATACTCTCTCATCCTCTGATATTACATGCAAGTATTCAGACAATAGGACTGCAATAGAAATTAGTCAATGCCACATATCTGTAAAAGCTGGGATCGGTCGCAGAGCTCTGAGTTATTCCATTGGACATACATAAAAATTTGATATTAAAACAAAATACGAGGTTTCAAACCGTGTAATTGAACTCGAAATTACAAATACTTCTGGCATAAGTTCACTACGGCTTGATCAATTTAGAATGGAATTCTATAACTACAATCTGATGTGTAGATTGAATAAACAAGTTACAAAAAAGCTGTGTTTACCTCTAGTGATACGGTTGATCCGTGTCAAAATGAGGACAATGATGATTCATCTGAAATTGATTTTGATGTAATGTATTTTTAAGTTAGGCTCAAACAATGAATTCAAGAGGATTTCCACTGACAGTGATAATATTTACCATATTTGGTGTGTTGGCATGTATGCAAATATTCATCATATTATATCGATTTCTGTAAAATCTTCCGACATCTAACGAATTCTAAAATTCACAGAATGAAACCTTATTCTATAAATTATGAAAACTTATGGCTTATTTGTTTGTTAAAATACAAAAAATTCACAAAAGATTCAATTTTACGTAAAATATTTGGCGAATCTACCGAATTAATGAGAAGTCACAAAGATAAATAATTATTATTGATATGACTTCTTCTGAAAATGGTTGTGCCAATTAAAGCTGGCTCACTCTTAATATCATAGATATATATTTCTATAATTTGCGTTTGATTACCTTTTTCGATTCAAAGATTTTGGATTAATTTTGTTTTTGTTGTTAATCGGCATATCATGGAAGTGAAATTTTAAATATACGGATATATTTTTGAAATTTTATGAAAAAGTAAACTTTTGGTGTCAAATTCACGAATGTAGAATAATGCCAGATACATGTTATATTATAAAAATTAGTCCTTTTCAAATGGATTGGTTGTTTTGTCAAATGGAATGAGACATTGGTTAGATACATTTCGTAACAAATGAGAAACGTAAATTAGTTAAATTACTACACAAAACTACTCTATTCTAGAGACATGCTGTTGAAATATTTTCATCTTAATATTCTGAACAATTATAATGCATATGTCAAAGTCTTCGCTGGAATTTATAAGCTAAAACAGTGCTAATTTAACATTAATGATTCGGCCAATGAATTATAATAGATAATTGACATCGTTCAAACACTACCTTTAAAATATATATCATAAATACCCATTCTATGTTTATGATAGTTTCTTAATGTCATTATCATTCTGCAAAAAATCGATGAAAATCTCAGTTAATATATAAGTATCCTTAGTATATTTTCAGAAAAAAATTATAGACTGGTTTGTCTTGGAATGTAGTATTTTGAAACCCGTATACCAACGGGAGTCAATTTAGTTTTCAAGTGACAGGCGATCTAACATTTGATGACGTCAGTTATCCAATAATAAACATGTTAATATGTATAAATTAAACAATAGCACATAATTTATTGAAATATTGCTTTTTTTCTAGCATTTTTTAAACAATTCAAATTAATGGCTTTTAGAAATTGAGGCTGGGAGGTCCGATGTGTCCTAGGCTATTGCTTCCAAGCGAATGAATCCTGATTTTATAATGTAGCTCTAATGATTAGAGGAATTGAGGTGAATGTTTAGCAGGTGTTAGTTCTTCACTATCTACACTGCTTACTGAATAGAGCCTTCTCTTGTAACAGCCTTTCCGTACGTATACAACGTTGCACTCGCGGTCAACGCTAAAGTCCGTGTAGCAATGCACCTGCTCACGTTTGTACACATCCGAGGACCCTTGTCAATAAAAGACAAGAACGTATTTCGAGCTGAATGAGATATTATTGAATTTTATGAAAATTAGTTAACCATTTATTGTATTAAAATTAAAATGATTGTCATCTAATATTTCCGTTCCTTTTTATAACTCAAGGGTTTGTTCTAGACTGATACGGATCATGAGTTAGAATACGAATTTACGACGTTCTTCTAACTATGTTGGTTTCATTCTATGAATTATATCCAATATTTTTATCATTCGGATATAGAAGATATTTGAGGAAATGGCAGTATGAGTAGTCGAGTTAAATCCTATTCAACATATATTCTAGAATAGTCAGCAATATAAGATAATATCTGGATAATGAAATCAGAGAGTCGTTTCAAGGGTGATCTATTATATTATATTCATATCTACCTATATATGTTTAACAGGCTCTCAATATGTATGATTGACGTGTGTTTAAGCGCTGGTTGTGTACGAATGCAATTGATAAGATGTTTCACTACAAAACTACGAATATATCAACATTATGATGGTTCTGTATGTGACAACGGTCAAGTAGGTTTACAAACAGGCATCATGGCATCACCGCACGAAATGTACGTCGACTGCAATTGCGATTTGGTTAACGTAAGTCAAGGTCATACCTCGTAATGGCACCGGCGTGTGTGCACAGAATCCGGTAGGGAAATACACACACTCGTTATACATTCATCCAGTTCCCTCTGTCAACTATAGCTAAGGTACCAAAGCAGCATTCGTTCTCTGGGAACATTTTGATATTTCAAAACTCAACTAAAGTTTTTGACTCAGTTTATACTGATATTTAAAACAGTAAGTTGAGAAAACATATATTCTAAAAGTAAATCTCCTGATATATTTCATAAATGGAACAAAATTACCATATTCATTGAAATACATCGCCTCCGATGTTTACCGAGTGTTCTTGGATCAGTCTCTAAACAAAATATAAATCTATTCAAATTAGATTGAATCGATGAATTGAATGAATATCAACCCACAAGATATTTTTTCGGATTTCTATCTTATGATTCCTCAAATTAAGTTCATAATTTGCTGATTAAATAGAATGGTTTATGAATGTTTTAGAATATTTTAAATCTTTTACTATGATTAATAATAAAATGGTATGTTATTTGAATCATCGAATTTATTGTGAATGTAACAAGATTATGTTTTCATTCATATCATACGATAGCTAATATTTTAATAGATTTGTTTGAATATTTTGTCATTCAAATTTAGTGATTCAATTAAAGATGACGTAATTAAATACGTGCTTTATCAATGATGGTCGTTCGCATTCTTTCCGTATTTCTGATTATTCTCAATACATATTTCATAACCACAGAGAGGCCAAATAGGATACTAAATGGATCAATCGGAAGCGCAGAATATAGCGTCGAACTTGATTTCTCGATGGATTATTCTAATTCAAAGTAACGTAATTAATAATTTAGGACTGATTTGTATTCGTTTAAAGAAGATCATATTGTCAACATTACCTCAGATGATTCAGAGTTAATCATTCGATTCAATAAAGCAGAGGATAATTCATCTAGTGAGATAAAATGCGTGATTGTGGAAGTTGGGTCTGAAATTGAAATCAACTCATGCAACATGTCTTTATGGAGAGCGCCAAATAAACTCCCTCTTAACTTTTCGATCGGATATCGATACATATTTAACACAAGCACGGATTATTCATTATCGAGCCTCAATATTCAACTTAATTCGAGTCAAGAAATGCATGCGCCATTGAAATTCTTTATACATAATATATCTTTAGAATTCCTAAATTCAGCCAACATATGCAAAATGAATTATGGTTACGAAACCGCATACGGGTCATTTGATTCGAAAGAATTAATATCGTTTTGTAAATCGGCAAAAACAGAATACACAACAGCAGCTGTCACATCTCCAATTCACCTTATTCGAGAAAGTTCTTTGCCAAGAAATACAACTCCTGCGGATATTTTTCTGCCAAAATCGTCTTCAAATAAACCAACTTTAAGTACGAGCGCTCCAGCGATTAATACTCAAGAAATCTATACCACGCGCAGTGTCCGAATGCAAAGAATGCAATTTTCATTCACAAGTAAAATTATACTGATAATTTCAATTTTCGTAGCTGCTCCAATACTTTTTAAGATATACATAATCATGTTTGGTCCAAAGAAATCTGAACAAACTGAAAGAGATGCCATATGAAATACAAGCCGTCAAACAAATGAACTTATATTTGAATTAATTTTAAAATATATGTGATTCACTACATTTTTGCGTTTAAAAAAGCGTTCGGTTTTTATTTTCGGACAACACATGTATGTACAAAATATTTCATAAATGTTCTACTGAATAAATGATTTTTGTTTTATTTATATGATTTTTAATTATTCTGTCGTTACATGTTCGGATTCCACAATTTCAAATATTGTTTATTGCATTTTAATTAGGTTAAAACCTGATGTAACTATTAATTCTTATTTATCTGAAATTTTTAAATTCATCGAATTTTTTTGTATTTTTAAACAGAATCATCGTTGTATTTGTACCCATAGGGACAAAAAATCGATTGATCAATCGCTTAATGATTCTATGTGGTAATTGTATCGTCCATAATATTCATATTGTGACACAATCAACTCCTATAAATGGCACATTTGATAAGGGCATACTCCGGTAAACTGCACCCAAAATTTTATTACCGTTTTCACGTTGCTCTGTATAATTACACAGGATATCTGCATACTCATACTTAATGCACGTTTTTACGCCATTGAGATTCTGCGTACTGAATGTAAGTTGACTATGTATAGAAAATTTCGTGATTAATAGATTAGAGTTGGTACACGAGAGTCAATAAATCTTGAAGATAATTTTAAACAAACTGATTTCGTTTGCAAATATTTGATATTTCATCTAGTGTTTTTTATTTTTGGCGGATCTAGAGTATCAAAAATACAATTCTGAGAGTTCCTCCTAGTATTACACGATCTTACAGACGCCAATCTGAAAAAATACAATATGTATCTATACCTATGATTCCCCTATCAATACACCAGACATTTACTGTAACAGTTTAGAATTTACGCTCTGTAGAATTATATTATTCTGAAGCAAGAAAACTGGGTTATCGCATCAATTCTATTGTTTCTTGCATATCTGAAATAATAAATCAACATTAAAAATTCATTTTATCGTTTTAAACGAAAAAATATTTTTATAACCCATTGTTATTAACTACCCAAACTTGTTTTTTATAGACCAATATACAATTAAGAGTTATCTTTATTAAATATTAATTCTGACTCGAATATAACATATACACTCTTAGTTAAATTCATTTTACCTGAATATGTTGGTACAGGTTGTTTGTTATCGATGATTGTAGTATATATTTTATATTTTTGTATGTCATTCAGGCTAAATGTTGTCCTTATTATATAGCGAATAAGGAAGTACTCTTTAATCAATGTGTTAATTAAAGTTATCAAACGTTTCAAAATAACATGGACTCAGGTATGCTTAATGTTTTTCAATATAAATGAGTGTACTCACCAAAAAATATAAAAAATTGACAATTGCATTTATATTTATTTGTTCATGCTCAAGTTCGCTGTAATTGATGGATATCAGCATAAATATATATGAATGTATTTTTGAAGAATAAACATCATAATTTCCTTTTTCGATATGTATAAAAACATACATTGTTTCTTAGCATTTATCTGTTCACATTTATCATCGTGTGGTTTATATTCCAACAGCTTTTATGTTGAATACGTTTAATTAATTTTATTATGTGCATATTATACGGATTATGTTTTTCAATTAAGAAATCTAGTGATAATTATTGATAAGAAGTTATTATCTTTTTTTATATGGAATATCTTGTTTTGTAAAAGACTCAATGTCGTTGACAAATAAATAATATTTAAGTGAGATATACTAAATAACAAACTTTTCAAATTTGAGAAATGTCCTTTGATCACATAAAAACTATTAGAGCTCTTTGACTCTATGTCGATACACTTCGATGACGAAACAGGACGTTTTGGCGCAAGAGGTATATCGCAACTATTCTTTATCGACCGCGCCTTTTGTGATTTGGGTTTGGCGCCCTTATGGTAGTAAGAGAATTTTTAGCGCCGTCGTTTGAAGGGATTATATATGGCGGAAATTCCTTCATTGTTGTTTAAATTACGTTACAATCTACATGATGTGATTTCAGTAAAAATGGGGGTGGGACGTTTTGGCGCAGAGCGTTCTATTCAACCTGTCTTAAGTCTCTAGAAATTAGGCTAGCTAAATTTAGACAGAATATTATTGTCGCCACCTTTTACGATTGTCACTGTTTGGCGGGAACTTGTTAATCACCATTAAAACTATGTCAATTCGTTGGTAATTCAATTTTAGCAACAGCGATATTTGAGGTTTTTCCGCAGAGCGTTTAAACGCTTTCTTTTTACTCAAAAGAGGTTTAGCGTAAAAGATTTATATGGAATTTTATTGTCGCCACCATTATATAAATCATTTTTTGGTGGGAAATATTATTTTTCATAACGTTATATTATTTTCGAAAATTTGGGTTTTAATGATATATTTCAAAATAGTTTCTCATAGATCCATTCGGCGCGAAATTTTTTACAAAAGTACATGCGCTGTTTTTTTTTAAAGTCAGTAACTTTTTCAGCAATAATTAGAATTGTTTTATTGTGCTCAACATCATTAACTTTATAAAAATTCTCAACATATACGTTTAAACCAGTTAATGATGATCCAGAGGTAATGAATATCTTATTAATTTTCAGTCATATTGAGACTGCCAGCATGGTTTCGAACGATAAATTAATAGTAGAGCAATAAATTGATGTCGAATAACCTTTGATATTAGATTGGGTTTAGGCAGATTTTCTCAACGCTGTGTTAGAATTACTTTTATGTATAGCTCATCTATAAACAATTGAAAATATGAATTTTTGCCTGGTTTTAATTGTGAAACTTCAAATTGAACTAATTTATTCTGTTAATATTTAAATTTTTATTTAATAAGTTGTCAACATAAAAATGGGTATTACTTTCTGACCTCCTATGTATCTCAAGTAGAATGGCAAAGATAAAACAATTCTTGCTAAAAGAGTATGAAGCCATTTAAACTTTAATTACATCGTGAAAATATTTGGCGTTATCTTTGAAATTTACATGTTTCGGCCATGAAACATCTCGTCAATCTGTGGCGCGAATAAAACAACACCTTAAATTTTCCCGCCAAGTTTCTCTAATGTCAAACGGCTCCAATAGAACTCTCTGCGCCAAAACGTCGCACCTAATTTTTTGCATATATTTCATATTAAAAATTTTATCATATTTATCATGATTATCTAAGTGTTGCCGCCAAAAATACGCAGATTAAAATATCCCGCCAACGTTTTTCTATATCTATCCCGAGCACCAAAACGCCAAGATGCAAGATGGGGTCGCTAAATTACTCTGCGCCAAAACGTCCCACTTCATTTTTACTCAAATTACACATTTAGATCTTTAGCATATTTTTCATGAATATTCAAGTGTTCCCGCCAAAAAAAAACCCCCAAAAAGATGCCGCCAATATAAATCTACATTAAAATTGCGCGCCAAAGATTCATGATAGAAGGCAGTGTCTCTATAAAGCTCTGCGCCAAAACGTCCTGCGCCACAACAGCTGCGCCAAAACGTCACGTACCGCTTCGATGATGATTTATTATTAAACGCACCCGAGAGTAGAATTTTATCAGTTTTTCATCGTTTTCCAAGTTTAAGTAATTTAGAAACTCTATGAATAAACATTTGTTAGATCAATTTGTCGAATTTTATTAAAAAATAAAATAGAAATATTAACTTAATTTTTGCAGATAACTATAAACTCGGCAACAAAGATTTTGACTGAGTTCGATCGTGAAGATTTTCCCATAATGTAAATAATCTATATTTTTGATCACGGATGGATGAAAAACCTTCGGCGTATACGGTGTGCCTTATGGTTAATAGATTCCCGACTTTATGGTGACTTACAGAGGATGTAAAACATTAATTCTTGTTAATATTATCTGAAATAGATACAACTGTTTTAATATTTATGGAATTTACAAAATATTTTTTATTGAATTAGTACTTCGAATTTTCATTTATGAGAAATTTTCGTAGATTTATCCGTCCCTAAAGTAAATATTATAAATGTTTAATATTATTTTTATTTATAAAGATGACGATGTAATAGCTGTACAGATGACTCAATCAAAAATTGTTGTAAAATAATTTTTTGAAATAAAATTAGTTTCTGAAAAACTTTAAATGGACTCATTGTACAGTCAGCTATAAATGATATGTTTCTTCAGTTTCCAAAGAGTAAGTTTTTTATTATTTTCGTTTAACATACGTTGTTTATGCATCGGTGGAAGTATATAATATCTTAAAATTGTCAAAAAGATGTAAAGACTGATTGATCGGACAATTTATTAAAAAAATATACTTTAAATTATATGGTGCTTAATACGCATTACACAATAAACCTTTTTTTAGGATTATTATCAATGATATTGATAACAACATCGAGTTTCTAAATAATACAATATAAATTTTTTGTATCAAAAATATGTGTGATGATATTTAAATGTGTTAAATTTTCATAATATCCATTTATTCAGACATTTTTGTTCTAAATACTAATCCATTCATGTTTCATCGATTATAAATGACAACCTGAATGTATAAATATATATATTTCTTATGTTTCATTCACTGATATGTAGAGCTGACCGTTTATGGATTCTAAATATCCGAAATTGTTTAAAGCATCTTTTTAACAGTTGACAGAATATTTTCGTTATATTTTTTAATATTACACAATTATCGCAAACAGCGTTATGGTAGCCATGTGATATCTGAAATTTTATCGATTGCAAAATTATAATATTTGACATAATTTGTATTTTGTTGTTGACCTTAACATTGATTTTTACACAATATTTCATAAATTCCTCAACTAGTGTTTTAGAAATTTGATGTCATACACATTCAGAAACTATAGATCTGTTATAATATTTACAAGGTTATCGGTCCAAGATGGTTTGTCTGTTTTTAACGATTGTTTCCAGATTAATTGGGTTTAAGTTTTAGTCTTATTTGTTTTTTTTTGCCGGGATAAATTTAGTTTTTCAGCCGCTTAATTTAACTGAAAAATGCAATTAAAAATAGAGCCACATCAAATTAGAACTGGAATGTAGCTTATTTGGACATTAAGCTAGGTATTAGACAATTTAGAGAATTGGAGGAACGTACCGTGATGATTTTTCAGCCTCTTTTAAGGTAAATTTCGTAGCACTGATAACCTAACAATAGTTTCCATTATGGCGAATTTATCCCATGATTTTAATCCTGATGCACATTTACTGTTGATTTATGGTTTTCTTAATTATATTCATAATTTTAAATATTGACGACCTTTTGATTAATAATTAGAAAAATTAAGATAGACGTTTAAAATATGATAGCCTAAACTGAATCTGTTGTCATTTTACGATCTACAATCTGAATATAAATAAAAAGGCTATTTTATTTAAGTTTAAAAATTTGATATTATCTCATTTTAAATTCGATTTGAAAAGACAATTAATCGTAATGATTCCTCTACATCAATTCCTTTTAAAAATACATTTCTGGCTCTAACTATTTAGGATCATTGGTTATTATCAACCTAATCATTGATGTTAATTTATTTTTAATCTTTTATGCATGTAAGTAAGTGCTCTAAACGCTAATTAGAACCAAAATCATAAAGATTGATTTATGGTGAGGAAAACTGTTTTTTTGAATCAATCATAAATCGAACGAAATCCTAAATATATCAAAGGTGAAGAAAATAAATGTAAAATCAACTTATCTCCACAAAATGTATGTTTTTTATGATTATTTCATGATGAAAATGTTTCTAGATTTGAGTGTTTATTGCTTACACTATGAACTTATTTGTGAAGATCATACTTTAATGCTTAACATATAAGGTACTTTTTTAAATTTTCAAAAATATCTGAATTATGGAACCTCATATGTGATTTCCTTAGCATATATGGTCGGTGTGACAATCGCTAATAAATTCCGCGTATTATCATACAACTTTCAGCGCATCTTTTCTTTTAAAATAAAGAACTATGGTATAGATTAAGCATGCTTATTTTGAAAAAAATATACTTATTTCCAATTATAATGAACAAATAATTGTTAAAAATTGAATCAATTTATCATAATTTGATTTTTTACGAAGAATGTCATAACAACCTTTTTGGCCAAAAATAAGAACCATTATTAAAAAATATGGATTTTTTAATATTTAATTACTTTTTCAGAATTTTTAATTTTCTAAGAATATGATCGTGTTTATCTTCAAGTGGTTAGATACGAATATTTGAACTTGATCGAAAACTTGTTTTTTAAATGTAAGACCAGTAACTAACGTATTTCTTAATTCTGTTGTTTTCATGCTATGTCAAAAATAAAATGAAAATACTAATTCTGCCCAATATGTACATAGAGGGCTCTATGTTTCTGAAAGTCCATGTCCTTTGCGATATCATAATATTTTTTAGTCCATGCGTTAATAACTCATTCATAATCTAAATTGTTATTTTTTCAATGATTTATAGTTAGACATCTGTATTTATTCAATTTTACTATCTTTCATTCTACATCTCTAAATTTGGCATGAAAATGGTGTAGAAATAACTTTGTCATGCCCATAATAGTTATGATATATACAGAGCTCGTCAGCTATTTTTATGTATTTTAATCAACTTTCTCTGCGGCGAGGCAGCTGAAATCGTGCAATAAATTTTCAATTTGATGTTACTTAGTTGAAATGTAACAATAATTCTTCAAAATATTTTTATAAAATTGTGTATATAATCACAAAACGTATAAAAAATAAATTATTTCACTTGGAATGTCTTATATGAAGTGTGGTAGTTACTTTTCCAAATGTTGATAGAAGCCTATACAGTCGGCTGAAGTTATACAAGATGACATTATTTCAATCAGCTATAAAAGTCTTTAAACATTTATGGATTCCCCTGCCCAACAGTCAGCTTCCATTTATAAATTAAATTTTGGATCGGGTTAAGGAATGGATTCTATGTAGACAAAAAAAATGGCGAGTGACGGAAGGCAACGATGAAACACTGTACATCGTTCTAAAATGAATGATTTGAACACCGATTTTTTTAATTATAGCGCACAGAACGTCTTTCCGTTTTGTTTATAAAAATTCTTGATTTTCCACTTGAATTTCAGCTACACGTACCAAATGGAAAATGGATTGCACAAAACGGAAAGATGGATGATCAAGACCTTTTTAATAAATAGCTAAAAAATCTTCAATATTGTGTAATAGTTTATGGTAGACCATAAACTGTTAAAAACACTAATATTGTATACAATCATTGTTTACAACTAAAATTACTAAAACTAGGTAATCTTGACAATGAAATCGCAAAATAATGATAATGTGTAGATGATTCGAGCTTGCTTATTTGCGAAACTGAATCAGAATTGACTTTTTTACATATATCTTTATCAAACTTCCATGAGTCAGTTGACAAAATTAAATATTACTTCTTACATCTGTCTTGAACGTGTTCAAACCTTCACTGGTGCACTTCTGAACGGACTTTACATAGAGTTCGTTTACGAGGCTGCCTACATGCAACTGATCATAGAATTTTGAATTCCCACTAGCTACTTTCTGTTTGCATGCATTAGGTTAAATTAAAAATTAACATGTTTAATATTTACCAACATCTATTCAGTAATCTAGAACTGCAGTGCCCAATTTGGCATTCACACTCTTGGAAGATAAGAATGAAATATCACCAATATGATATAGGATTAAAGAAAAGGTTATAGAGGGACAAATCATATTCATCTTAATTTAGCTATTAAATAACATTTTTATATTACTCATTGATTAAATAAATAAATGTAATAATTTTCACAATTGATGAATATGTTTGTAGAGATCGTTATATATATTGAAGCACAGGGGTTGAGGACAGCTGTTTGAAAATTCGATTCTTAGAATTCTTATCGATCAAAATAACTCAATCTAACTGTATCTCGTTCCATAAATCATAAATATGCATCTGATTCTAAATGTGACCATATATTCATCTTTTTAATATGTATGCACTATTATTCTTCTCATCAGATGAAAAAATATTATTTGATTCTTAAACGATGATGAACGAATAAAATATTTTTATATATGTAAAGTATTATGTTTTTTTGATAGAATAAGCTATTTATATCATTTTGATTCTTGAAAATTTGTATAATTTCCCAAAAATCCATTGAACTCTGTTTAGAATTACCAAATGATGTAAATATAAAACAGGGACTGGTTTGTAAATTTAATAAATTATAGTTTTGGAACGCAGAGGATGATTTTTGATATTTAGTCTGAATGTTCACAAGTGTTTGCGTTTTATTTGTAAAATTAAATAATCGCACATCATACGTTATGGTGCCATGTTAACTTAAGTGAAAATAAATGGATTAAGCATTAAATGACAAACAAATCTTTAAAAAAAAATTACGAATTTTAATTGATAAACCTATTCTCTTTTTACAATCAATGTTTAAACTCAACTAAGTATTTTTCATTCAGATGTTAATATTTAAATTGATTAATATCTGATTGAAAATTTATTTATATGTTGGTATATTTTTCAAAAAAAAATCATAAGGTCTAGCACAAATTTAATGTTCTTTACGATTGTCACATTATTTCTAATTCTGCGATTTTCCAATGCAACGTATACCCACAATAATTCGATTGGGTACACGAACATCATTATCAAATATGATCTGTATTTTAATCATTTAACAACAATTCATTTTACTTTGATAAAATAGTGAAGATATGGCCAACTTTTACCATGAAAATATCAATAAATTGAACTAATATTCTTCGGATTTCAGAAATCAGATACTCACTCATCCTCTGATATTACATGCACGTATTCCGACAATGAGACTGCGATAGAATTGAGTCAATTCCACATATCTGTTAAAGCTGGACTAGGTCGCAGAGCTCTGAGTTATTCTATGGGATATAAATTAAAATTCCACACCAAAACAAAATACGATGTTTCAAACCGTGTAATTGAACTTGATATTCCAAATACTTCCAGCAAAATATCAATACGGTTTGATCAATTATTAATCGAATTAAATAACTACAATCGGACGTGTAAATTGAATACAAAATTTAAAACAAAAGCTAAGTTTTTAATCTGGTGATACGGTTGATCCATGTCAATATGAGGACCATGGTGATCCCTATGAAATGGATTCTGATGTAATATTTTTAATAATAAGGCTCAAGCAATGAACGATAGAAGATTTCCATTGACCGCGATTATAGTTACCATATTTGGTGTGTTGCCATGTATGCTAATATTCATCATATTATAACGATTTCTCAAAAATCTTCCGACATCTAACGAAATCCAAAATTACAAAATGAAACCTGATGGTATAAATTATGAGAATTTATTGCTTAATTATTTTTTAATATTGGATATTTTCACAAATCTTTCATTTTGACGTAAAAGATTGGGTATAATCTATAGAGTTAATGTTAACTAACCACATTAAAGTTTTATTATTATTTCGGCTTCTTATGAACATGGTGCTACGAATTCAATATATCGTACTTTGAAAATAGTATATATCAATTTAAAGGATTTAGATTTGAATTAAAGTTTCGCATTTTAGTATTTAGATTTTTTTCCAGGTAGTGTTATTCAGACAACCATGGAATCTAAAATGCTAAGGTGGATTTTGAAAATTCGAATATTAAGCAAAGTTTTGGTGTGGAATTTACGACTATTAAATAATGCCAGATGTATGTTATATTTTAAAGATTAGGCTCATTCAAATGATGGTGTTTTTAAACAGTGTAATGTGACATTTGTAGGATACATTTCTATACAAAGAGAAACCTATATTTGTTAAATTGAAAAGCAAAAATTACTCTTTTCTAGAGATCTGCAGTTGAATTATTTTCAGCTTAATATTCTGAACAATTATAATTCATATGGCATAGTCAGCAAAGGAATATAAGAACATAAACAGTGCTAATTTGACCACAACTAACTTGGCCAATGAAGTATATGAAATAATTGACATCTTTCAAACAATACCTTTAAAATATTTACCATAAATACGTATTTTGTGTTTATGGTAGTTTCTTAAGATCAGTATCATTCTGCAAAAAATCGATGTGAAAATTTATTTATATGTTGGTATATTTTTCAAAAAAAAATCATAAGGTCTAGCACAAATTTAATGTTCTTTACGATTGTCACATTATTTCTAATTCTGCGATTTTCCAATGCAACGTATACCCACAATAATTCGATTGGGTACACGAACATCATTATCAAATATGATCTGTATTTTAATCATTTAACAACAATTCATTTTACTTTGATAAAATAGTGAAGATATGGCCAACTTTTACCATGAAAATATCAATAAATTGAACTAATATTCTTCGGATTTCAGAAATCAGATACTCACTCATCCTCTGATATTACATGCACGTATTCCGACAATGAGACTGCGATAGAATTGAGTCAATTCCACATATCTGTTAAAGCTGGACTAGGTCGCAGAGCTCTGAGTTATTCTATGGGATATAAATTAAAATTCCACACCAAAACAAAATACGATGTTTCAAACCGTGTAATTGAACTTGATATTCCAAATACTTCCAGCAAAATATCAATACGGTTTGATCAATTATTAATCGAATTAAATAACTACAATCGGACGTGTAAATTGAATACAAAATTTAAAACAAAAGCTAAGTTTTTAATCTGGTGATACGGTTGATCCATGTCAATATGAGGACCATGGTGATCCCTATGAAATGGATTCTGATGTAATATTTTTAATAATAAGGCTCAAGCAATGAACGATAGAAGATTTCCATTGACCGCGATTATAGTTACCATATTTGGTGTGTTGCCATGTATGCTAATATTCATCATATTATAACGATTTCTCAAAAATCTTCCGACATCTAACGAAATCCAAAATTACAAAATGAAACCTGATGGTATAAATTATGAGAATTTATTGCTTAATTATTTTTTAATATTGGATATTTTCACAAATCTTTCATTTTGACGTAAAAGATTGGGTATAATCTATAGAGTTAATGTTAACTAACCACATTAAAGTTTTATTATTATTTCGGCTTCTTATGAACATGGTGCTACGAATTCAATATATCGTACTTTGAAAATAGTATATATCAATTTAAAGGATTTAGATTTGAATTAAAGTTTCGCATTTTAGTATTTAGATTTTTTTCCAGGTAGTGTTATTCAGACAACCATGGAATCTAAAATGCTAAGGTGGATTTTGAAAATTCGAATATTAAGCAAAGTTTTGGTGTGGAATTTACGACTATTAAATAATGCCAGATGTATGTTATATTTTAAAGATTAGGCTCATTCAAATGATGGTGTTTTTAAACAGTGTAATGTGACATTTGTAGGATACATTTCTATACAAAGAGAAACCTATATTTGTTAAATTGAAAAGCAAAAATTACTCTTTTCTAGAGATCTGCAGTTGAATTATTTTCAGCTTAATATTCTGAACAATTATAATTCATATGGCATAGTCAGCAAAGGAATATAAGAACATAAACAGTGCTAATTTGACCACAACTAACTTGGCCAATGAAGTATATGAAATAATTGACATCTTTCAAACAATACCTTTAAAATATTTACCATAAATACGTATTTTGTGTTTATGGTAGTTTCTTAAGATCAGTATCATTCTGCAAAAAATCGATGATAATCTCATTTTATATTTCATTTCATTGTTTAGCTTTATAAATCGTAGCACCGTATACATATCATTGGTAATTTTTAATTCGAAGATTCGTTTTCTAAGGCAGTTGAATTTAACAATGATTTCCTATACAGCCAAATCTGGTTATAATGCTACCTATCATGACCCACCAAGGGTTGCATAGAGACTAAGGTACGTAAAAACAGCATCTTTTCTCAAATGAAGTATCGGTCAAAGCTCAGAGGAATCGTCAGATGGGGTATTTTCATTTAGTGGATGAAGTGCATCTCATTGTCTAGCCGATCGCATTCCTACATCATACCAGACTTGCAGCTTCTCTGTTGCATGAACTTCAGCATGAAGCTTAGAGCCAACTAGATTTCCTCAAACGAAACTACTACCTCCTCTACAGTTATATCGTCACCTTCGCTTTCCACTAGCTCCTGACTACACAGCATACACTCCGAAATTTCCTCCATTTGAAAATATTATCCAGCAACGAGATGATCGTAGACTTCGAAAAGGTAAGACGGTTCTGTCTCCTCGTGTTCTTGCTTCAATTACTCTGCAGGCAATGCTTCCTATGTCTCGATCAGCCCTGGATCCTTAGCCTCAGTCTAGATCTGGTCTTCAATGATTTTGACCTTGTTAAAATAGTTTCTGATCGTAGACTTGCCGACTTGCTCAAATCACGTCGAAAGACATGTAGAGTGTCAATAAACGGGAAGTTTAAATCCGTTCCCTGCTCCATTACCTCTAGCCTGTCACATAGCATGAGCTTTTTGAAGTGGCGTATAAAGTTCTATATGATTCCTTGATTCACTAGTAGCGAATTGGCTGTCGTGGGTTGTAGGACTAGTACCAATTTGAATTTATTAAGGCGCTCCGCCTTTGAGATGTGAGTATGATGATCGATAATTGCGCAGTAAGGCAATCTTTTCACCATTCGTCCCTATTAAGGGTCATAATAGTATCATAGTACAAAGAGTAGGGTGGACATACTAAATTTATTTTGATTTGAATTCTATCTGACTGAGCCACATTTGAATAATAGCGAGGTGGAATAGTAAAAAGATTTGATTGTTTTTATTAAATTAAATATCTTATCCTATTTTCACATCCAATTACTTGATATTATCAAGAAAATATTTTTGGATGGATAGAATATCGTTTTATATCGTATATTCTTGCCACTTAGATCTGTATTAACATAATTATATTACTCTTGAACAAAACAAAATCGAAGATAAGAATTAATTAAATAGATGTTAATATATTTGACATTGTAAAACTACATTAAATGATGGCTTAAATAATAAGCTTTAACATTTTTAAATTCATTTAAGGTAAAAAAAACGTGAAGAAATTTATAATAATTTTGACTTACAATCACGAAATGCCATCGCATAAACTTAGCTGGCTGTCAGATTACATAAAATGTCTGTGTGGCATTCCAATAGATTTTTATTTTAAATTATGAACTGATAAATATCGAATGCATCATCAATAAATCTAATAATGGGTTTATAATCATTTTCGAACATGTAAAAAGCAGTTACAAAATTTATATCAATTCATACTCCTATTTCTTAAAAAAATCACAGATAATAATTAAAATAATTTGGAAATCATTAACGAAGTAAACGTTTAAAATTCATGTTCCAAGCTCCAATTATGGCATAATAAGATACCTATAATCAGCTGGTTACGAATATCAACACAAATAAACCATATTTTAAATAATCTGGACATGTTTCATCACATGAAGTCACTGTGAGACAGGAAATACGATTGAATGGATTATTTTGTATTTACGAAGGTAAAATATTAAATAATAAAAATTATACAGAATAAACGACTGTTATTGTCTTGCCATGCACTTCAAACAATGTTCGGACTTACATGGTATGTGAAAAATATATTGATCTAAATAACCGTCATACAGAATTTATCTATCTTGTATAAACAATTGAATGAAAGATCATATTTCAAATCGCCCAATAAACCTTAAAATACAATCTATACATTATTTATCATTGAATGGAGTTTTTTCTGTTTACTAATTTCACAGATCCGCGATTATAAATCAGATTATAATATTTGGAACTATTTCACATTTATTTTCATATTTCTATTAATGATACTTTTTATCTATGTAATAATAATAAAATGATATAGTCTATTATTGATAGCTTTAACTGCAGTATAGATATCAGCTTTTTAGATAAACCCTGTAGTATCTTTCGGTATGCAAACTGTAAGATAAACATAATATTCTTTAATATTTCGTGATGCTTGTCTTTATTCGCCATTTTTTGACATATAATTGATTGAATAGTTGAGAATTTTATCTCTGGCATGTGTTCCCGCGATTAAATTACAAGAAACAATGTATATCACCATGACTATGCTTTCATGAGAATATTGAACTCTGAATCGTATTTTTAAATTCTATATGTGGATGTGTTTTAACCTACACAGTTATTTTACTATAGGGACTACATCGATAGGAATAGTCATGTAATCAATACTCGACAGTTGATTTCATAATCGTAGCCAAGCTAGGCACACATCTACACACACAGATACGCGTATAATAAGATACATTTGCAAAAGAATCATCTTCTGCCTGTACCACGGACGGCTACGATATCGGACGGCATTTTTTTTGATCTGAATAAAAATGTTAATACTCTAAAGCCGTTACTTAAAAAAGAATCATGCTAAGAATTTTCAAATGCGCACAATGTGTGAAATAAAAAAAAGCTTGCTACGGACTCATCTAAGATGTGAGAAACAGTTGTATCTGTATCAAATTTCGGAAAATGATATTCTCGCGTATATTTGCCTTTTACTGTTCACATTTAAAGTGAGTTGTTAATGTATCTAAATTACAATGTTTAGTCATTTATTTTATATGGTCAAATCTGTGGATTATTAAAAATTTCCGTATTGACTGTATGATAAATCCTTCTTAAAACATTACGAAATTTCACATCGGTGGATTCTGTAACATAAAATAACATATCAATAAATTTTGTTATTATATAGGTGAAAAAATAATTTGATGGTTTATTTGGAGATATCATTTTAATCTGAGATGATGGAGAACAAACATTTATCCGATTTTCTGACATTATTACTAAGTATATATTTTTGGAAACCTCTCCATTAAATCACCATTTCACAGCTGTGACTCAATAAATTCCATAATACATTAAGCACTGTCACCTAAATTTGATTTGACTTGCATTATCACTCAATATCTTGAACATTATTCAAACACGGTGATGCAATAGAATGCCGTCTGGCGTTAGTGACAAGCTCGATTTTCGATATGTTTTCAACTGCATATTTTTAAAAATTCTAGGTGTTTTTTTTAAGATTACCCAATATAATAATAACCTTTCATAAGAAGCCATTCCTTATATATTAACCATCAAACAAATATTATCTTTGTAAATTATCGACACTTTTGCTTTTATGTAATTCTTAAATTTACTGGTTTCAATATTATAATAATATCTTAGTGGATAATTGAATACTTTTATAAATATCCGAAAATAACCTATAAACTTCGAAGAAAATCTTTTTAAAATATAATCCAAGATATCATGACTCCTAAAGGAACAACCTGTATGTCAACAGATATTGTGTTGAAAATCATATGAGCGTTGATATGATCATCGATCGTACAGACTCTGAGGTGTTCAGTTGCCATAATCATATGAAAGATATGACCAGGTTGAGTAGTTTATCAAAATTAGTGTTGAATATCACTATCTATAATGAAAAAAATAATAGTTTCAGATACGAGAGTGAAGCCAATTACGAATCCGAAATTAATAATACATATATTTAAAGTATTTAGAAAAGATGATTCGTTTTTGTAGTTTTAAATGAGAAATTTTTATATATCAAAAATGATAATAAATCGTATTGGTGAATGAAATCTATTTCAAGAAATAAATGTGAACAAACTTTGAACTGTTAATATTATAAATCACTCACGACCTAAGTGTAAAAATGATGATGTATAACATTCTAAAATGAATGGTTAATATTTAAAGTTTTTTGAAATCGTGATTCAAATATACCAATTCAGCTTAATTTATGAATATATCGATTGTCGGAAAATGGATATGCTCAATAGAGACTTGCTATTTACGAGAAAATTTAAGAAAGTCATCTTTATATTTTCAAGTTGTCACATTCATCATTAAAAAAGGTTGCTAATCGAGTACTCTGTTAATATACATTCAGTTGACTAATGCATGTTTGAATTTAGACCATATGTCCTACGACATATATTTTTATTCTTGTCTAGAGAGGATTGATTCGTTGTTTCATTGACAAATACGAAAAATAATCATGTTAACTATACAAAAAATTATACTGATTTAATATCTGAATTTTATTGATTTTTTGATTGAGTCTGTCATTATGGCATCCACACCCTATCGAATATATCTATACAAACACTCAATTGACTTATTTTATAGATATCTTGTCAAAAATGAACACTCAATTAATCAAACGGTTTCAAAATTACTTTACTCTGTGGTTTATAACCCTTAGCAATTTTCCCGGAGATTTGTACCCTGTGTATAATATATGAATTTTTACCGTTTCCCGTACATTTGTGACTATTATTAATAGTTTTTGCTTAAGTTGAACTATGCGGCTTGTATGAAGGGGGGGGAGGAGATCCGTAAACAGGAACATAAGTAAATTTATGGGAATATTGAATTGAAAAATGATTAGACTGGAAATGATTTCGCATAATCAAGTTATTATTAAATCTATATAATATGGATGATCTTATACTTCTTCCATTGAACCCCATGAGTCATCAAATTTTAACTTGTTCTAATATCTGAATTCAGTCTACCGCTTTTCAATGAATCATGAATAGAGGAAGATCTGGTTTTATATTCGCTTATATTTAAATAATTTTACCAAACATACAGGTTTGATATGTGAAATTAATCGACATATATACTTTTTGCCATAAATAATGATATGTGATGTTTATTGTAAACAATAAGAATCTTTATAAATCTGCATTTTAAATCTGATATAATTTTCAAGATTTTTTAAGTATTTTATTTTCCGTCCGAACGGTAACGACTTAAGACGATTCATAGGAGATTTTTAAAAAAAAAAATTAATTTTTCGACTGTTTTTTCACTTAATATAACGTTTCTATTTGTATAAGGTATAATATTTTTTGCTAGTTGTAAATGTATTTTGATACAGTTTTTTTAAAATATATCACTCATCGATTTAATAGTCGTAATAACTCTTCAATTCAAATATGGATGTAACAACGTAGTCCGAAAGTTGCCGATCGTTTACGAGATACTACTGTTAAACTGTTTTTATTTAAAATGAAACCCAAGTATCCATTCATATAATTGTTCAATACGAACTTTTCAAAACGATACATCAATTCAATTCTTTTCTTGATAGAATTTGGGGGTTTTTCTTAATAAAACAATCAATGAACTTCCAGTAAACATCTAGGAAACCGAGACGGTTTTCTTATTAATAATTATTAACATATATTTATTACATTTAAAATCCATCTTTGGATATACTTAAATTCCTGTAGTTTTTATATCATCCTGTTATTCGTACTACATTACAATTAATTGTTGTTAATTTTCTATATTTTAGCATACGTATTCAACTTTGATCAGACTAATCGGTAAATGATGATTCTGCTCCATGAAATCGAGCTATAATTAAGATGGGACATTTTGGATCATAAAATTAATCACATATGCGATAAAAAGCGCATAAATGAGACGAGAAATCGGTTTTTAATATATCTAAAATATTTTTATAAGGAATTGATATAATTCGAACGTTCAACATAAAATCCGATCACATTCATTTTAACACCTAAATCACGCAGAGTCGAGTTTGATTCAAACAATTTTCATTACTTGTATCAGCAGATAGAATTAAATAATTGTCATCCTTAATCACGATCCGTAATAAATTTTTATAAATAATAGGAGCGAACAGCAATAAAAGATGAAGTTACACAATTTCATTTAAGGCTAATTAAATATTGATGATGTATAAAACGAATATTCACCATGTATGCATATTCTTTCAATGCGAGCCTAGTTTTTTTATTTTTAGAGGAATAATCATATATATAAATGTGAATACGGACGTAATAAATAGGAATAAATTTATGACTTAATAGAGTTTAGGTTTGATTATATGTAACTGCTTGCAATTTAATGGTTTGCACGTTTGAGAACAGTACCACAAAGCTCACATATAAGATTGTTTGCCTAATAATTGAAAAACATTCAAAATACAACATTACATATTTTCAATGTGTATTTTATCATATAATATTCTCACACCATGATCCGTCCTATATGGCCGACTTTCCGAGAATGAAATTGAAATATTCTGATGTTGAAATTTATGAAAAAAAGTAAATTTTAGAAAGAATCGTCTCAGTAAGGCTATATTAAATTTCAGTAAACGACAGCACATTTTCCACTCTTTGATCTTAATTAATATTCATTTAACCCTTGAAGGTAGATCTTTATAAATTCCAATTTACGTATATATACAACATCAGAATATTTGAATATTTTTATAGGAAAGTCGATAATTTTGGATAGAAAATAGTGTTTGTAAGAGTTTATTTTATTGTCAGCGCCCCCGCAGATCTAGCAGTTGACAAATTAAAGGCTAATCATCGTTAAAATTTCAAAAATCAGTAAAATATCACGTACACATTAAAATGATGTTTATAAAGTATCCTGCATATTCAACATAGATGGTTTCCCTATAAAAAACATCACTTTTTGATGCAAAAAATAGTAAATAGAATAATGATAAATTTTAATTGTTGAGTTTCTCTCATTAATATATGGTTTCTCGATAAAATCATTTAACTTATTTTTAAATTTATTGAATATTAACAAGACAAAATAAAGTATTTGAAGTTCTATTTAATAATTTGTTCTGTATTAACATACCTCGACAGTATATGTTTCTACCCGAATAGGTGGATTCACATATATCGGCTTCGATTAAATCATAAATCTATGTTTAGGATTACGGTAAGTTGTTTTCGTAAAATATTTCCGTTTTGAAAATCGATAGTCTGTAGTTAATCATATGCGATAAGAGTAGTAGGCATTTCTGTAATTTGATAATAACGGATTTTAATGAATTTAAATATTCTATCTTAGAAGGTTTATATCGAAAGATGATATTTCAGAGTATAAACTAATAAATAAAATATAATTTTGTTGTTTCACTATTTCTATTGTATTAAAAACGTACGGCCTTGAGAGATAAACATCAATATTGTAATATTACACTTAATCGCACAATATTATTCATAATATTTTTCTGTATTGTATTAAAAATATATGTAATCGGGTATATTCGTCAAAAACATTACGATTACCATATGTGAGACATTTTCATTTAATCAATGTTAATTGATTTTATTCAAATATTTTTATTCATTTGGCATGCCCATGGAAGAGAATCCCATAGGAAACCTAAAATACTAGAAAGGTCTCTCCGAGATACGAACATTGAAATCACAGTGGATATTTATGTAAAATATACGTCTTCGTATTATTATTTTGTAATTTAGGTCAGACTGGTCATCGTTTACACAAGATAATATCGATAAATTTACTCTTGGAGGTTCTAAATTAGTGATTTTATTTAAAAATTCAAATGACCATTCATGGTTGGAGATAACTTGCCAGGTATCGGATTACCAAGACGATATGGAGATTATTAAATGCAATATATCTGTTCAATTGGATACAAGGTCCAGTCATCCTATTACTAACTACTCGTTTGGATATCAATATTTTCTAACCAAAGAAGTCGCTTGTGAATTTACAAAAGTCTTAATAGAGTTTGATTTTGATGACATCGGTTCTAAATATCTAGAATTCGATATCAACTATTTATCGATTAAATTTGAAAAATATAAAAAAACATGTAGACTTAAGTATATCCAGAAAAAAATAAAGTCTTTTCAAACAAAAATAGATATGCATCCTTGTATACGAGACGGAGGAGAATTATTTAATGAAGCTGATACATCAAATTCATTCTTTAATAATGTAAACTAGTTTTTATTATCAGAAACTATTTAAGCCTGAAACAGGATACGGGTCGATAATGATATTATTAGTTGTTGTTATTACCATCGTAGTTGTGGCAATATCTGTTATCATTTATAAACGGCGAAATCGTGCTAATACATCAAGCAAAATCAAAAATAATCAACACTGATAATAATACTCTCATGTTAATAATATTTGAAGTGTCTAGTTTATAAATATTTTTATTTTCGATCATAATATAATTTACAGTTTCTAAAGCCTGTTGCGACATGTTTCGCGTTTTAATCATCATTAATATTTCGCGTGGGCAGTACAATTATTTTCGTGTGTAAACATTAACATGTCTAAATTTATTGATTCTCAGAAAGGAGAATTTCACACAAAGCTTTTGAACTAAACACGATTCAATTTGAGCTGGTTAATTTAATACAAGTCCAAATATAATGAAAATATTTTCACAATAAAAATAATGTAAAAAAAGAGCATTAAAAAAATCTATCGAGCAAATAATCACAGAACTTTCTCTGGATATATATAATATTTATCGCAAAAATATCTCACAATATAAACATATCAATCTATCACATTCAAAGAATTGGAGATATATACAACTACCGGCTCGACAATCAACGTTTTAACAGATCTTTAAATTTTAAAATCTCTACCTTGAAAACTAGAAATGCTCCTACTCAAATCTTTCTAGATAGGTTTACTCAATTTCATATTATATAAAGATTCAGAAAATAATTGTTTCTTCAAAAAATTGGCCTCTTTTTGTTAAACTACTATGTGTATATTCTATAAAACTTGCATCGTTTCATGATTCAAATCGTATAATTATTAATCATACGAGGTGAAATTGAGGCATGTGTTAGAACTGCGCATTGTATGTAGAATACAATTTAAAAAAATTATTGAAATTTAGCGAGGAGTAAATATGTGCCGAATATCCTCCATATTGATATTAATATGTGTTGTATTAAAGATTATAGAATCATCTTTCAATTTCAAATATCTGTCATAATGGTGATCATCAGACCCTATATCCCAAACTGAAAATCTAGTGTAAATATAATAATGGACAGCACTTGCTTCAAAGGTTCGGTAATGTTTTCAGGCTGGTACTGGTGCAGAATATTTAATGTCGATCGTTTCTTCATACAGATGGAATCGTGACTTCGTATATGAGTTTTTTGGTTACTTAAAATAATAGATTCAGACATATACCATAATAAATATCATTCATGATAATATATTTCAGATGTAACTCAAATATTTCAGGGCGGTGGTATCTAACACTGAAATATTTACATCGCTCCTATAAGCTAATACGTAATCATCGGTGACTAGGGGTTGGAAAATACACTCCTGGATAGAATAGAAAAAAAATCCATTTTTTCTAATAATTTTTTAATTTAGATCAATCGTCATATAAATTTTTGGTTTCAACTGTAAAGGATATTGTTCATAATCATGTAAATTTTTATCAAAAATAGATGTAGTTGTTACGTTATGAGTAAATAAATGAATTGTATTTTGGTTTGTTTAGGAGGGGGCAAGGGGATATGAAAAAAGTCTTTCTAATTCAATTACAACACTGCTTGGACAATATCTTAGACAATACCATATATATCAAAAGGCAGTATATCCCAAAATATTTTTGAGTTCGAACATAAAATGAAATATAAGGAGTAATCATATATAATAGATTTTTTCAGATTGTTGTCTTATAGATGTAATTTTGCTATTCTGAAATACATATATAGTTGCATTCTTTCACAGAATGTTTTTTAAGAAAAAACCAAATTTTGACATCTTTACTGTGCGCGTGCGAATTAAAGGCAACCAATCAATCCACATTTTGAAATAATTTTCATAACTTAATAAGAAATACTGTGCCAACCATTTTGTATAAGTTTAAAAATTATTTGGGCAGGCATTCAACTAACATTTAGAAAAAAATGCACGATACATATCCATGTTTTATTTTAAGTCCCACATCTCTTCGAGGTTTTCATATTTCGTTTATTAATATATACCACTAAAGACAACTAACTGCGAACATTTTAAACAATATTTAGGTCCTTACTGCAGGATGGCCATTTAAAACGTTTTATGTCTTTGTTTTTGAAAAACTTCCATGTTTACTTAGAAACCTCATGGGGTGCATTATCTTGCTGAAAAATTATTTTCAATGACCAGTCATCAATTAAGCGTTCGGGCATCTTCTGGTATTCTTTTGAATGCTTAGTAATGTGAATTTATAAAGCAGTTTAAAATATCTCAAAACCTATGCCCTAATCAATATGGATCCACCGTCCTATTTTGTTATTGAATTTTCAAAACTTCGTGACATTCACCCCCCCTCCCCCCCTACCCAACCTTCGCCAACTCCAAACTTACGATTCGAGACATTTCAATCTCGGTTCAATCGTTTTCGTCCAAGAATAGCACAACGTCTGAATCAATGTTGAACATCATTTTTTAGACGATTCCAGCCATTTATTTTTTTAAATATCAGTTAAAAAATGGATGTTTCGAGCAAGACTTTGGTAAATGCCACTTTATTCCATATAATTTATGACAGACCTTCTTGAAATATCCAAGGAAAGTGGATGTTTTATTTGACAAGACGAAATTACTTTATGTTTTGCTAGCTGGATGATTTCCTGCAGTTTAACGCAAGAAATCTTTGTTCCCCAAGATTTTTTCATAATTTGCAGATACTCCGAACGATTCAAACAGATAGTATTTATAAGACGTAGGCTTCTGCCCATTTTTTTGATATTTCTAAGTGAGTTAGCCAAACATCCTAGAACGCAGTGGATTAAATTATATCTTAAGTAAATCCTATCCCCCTCGCCCCCCCCCACCATGGAAATTTTCATATTTTTTATACGAATGCGCGAAAAATAATTAACACTTGCTGTATTTTCGTAAAAAATATGATATCGTGACTGAGTGCAAAAAAATTTGTGTTTAGAATAACACAAATAATCTATATAAGACAAAAATATGAAAAATGTTTGTTAAAATATATAAGTACTGCCCTTAAACAATTTCGTCTCCGAAACAAAAAAAAATTGCGATATTCTAACTTTTGGTACATATATGCTATTGTCAAAGATATTGTTTAAACAGTTTTTTTAGTGCATTAGCCTCTCAAGATTCCTATTAATTTTTTCTTACGTAAAACTCAAACCAATTAATTTATTCATTAATAACTCAAAAATTACATATTTTTTTCGATATAAATTTACTTAATCATGAAAGATATTATTTATAGTTGATACCAACAATTTATTTGGCCGTTGATTTAGATAGAAAAACACCATAACCATAAAAATTGTTTTTCCCTTTTATTCCCGGAGTGTGTTTTCCTTGTGAGGGATGTTTAAAGATCTAAGGCGGAACGTTTATTCGTATTTACATTCGAAGTTAGAACAATGAAGAACCCTGCTTATATGATCCGAAATTTCTCAAAAACTCTTCACACAAAAAACAATTCATCATAACAACCCTTTGTAATAAACGTATCCTCAATGGAACCATAAGATTTAAAAACGAGATCTGAACCGAAACGATATATCAGAATTCGAAGTATGCCAAAACCACAAACGGAGTAAGAATGAAAAAAAAACGATTGTAAAATGTCTTGTAATACGCAAAATCGAAAGCAAAGGGTATATATTAATTTTTCGTCCTCTTAGTTTACAAGTTCTGGTACAATCTTTAGGCCTTCGGTCTATTTATTTATTTTTTCAATATTCTGATATTGGAATATCATTATTTTTTTTAGTGAAGTGCGCACGCGTGTTCAATTGCTCACTAAATTTATGGCTTCTAGTTAAAATGATTTGGCTATAAATATCTAAGTTATACTGCATAACATAATGCTGTACATGTTGCAACTCGTATATGATCGAAATAAATTAGAATAAACGGTTTACTGGTTTTGTCCCATGAGTAAAATATGAACGATGTTCAGCGTTAACGATTACGTAATGATGTAATTGTGTAAAATAGCATTAAAAAAGTTGCGTCATTCAATGGCTGTGAATATGTAATTTTGATTGCGGATTCAGTCTTTTTGTAACTATGCAAAATAATATTGGCCGATCCAGATTATTTTTTTTTCTCAGCTAGATGGGTATAAACCAGCACCGGTACATTACTGCACGTGCTTTACGTCGACCACGACTGCGACAGTGTCAACATATGGTAGGGACATACGCTGGATAGGCACCCATCTGCAAGCACTTAGGGGGAGTGTGGAGCTCACATCGGCTAAAAATTCGCCCTTATCCTCTGCACACTAGGGCTACGTTTTCAAATCGGCATCGTTCACTAGTCGATCCTGATGATTACGTAGATAAATACGTGACGATCTAATTAATCGTGATATATTATTTTTGTAATTACTATATATATAATCAAAATACTTTTCTATCTTTTTCGTGGCAATTATCAAATTAGAGGATGTTAATATTAAAACTCGATTTATGTTTATATAATATAATTCGATGACGTTTTAAAAGTATTTATGGAATCAAATTTTCTTCTCAAATTTGATTAATTACCAGAATTTTAATATTGTATATTGAAACGTTAACGGAACGGAATATAATCGCATAGACTCTTGACAATTCCAATCGTGAATTAGATGTGGCCATACAAATTTTGACATTAATCATTCATATCCTGTGATAATCATATCGGAACCACGAAAATAGATACATGATGCGTTTTGTTCTGAAATTTTCATTAATTGTACTAAAATTTATGTCGTTACTTTTCGTATGGTATCGGTCAGCAGCACGCCTGATTAGGTTAAGGGAACAGCCGTTGAAATTGGTTGACAGCTTCATTTCTAAAAAGTAAACTTAAAAATAAATAGAGATTGAGTCTGAATGAAAGTTTACTATTCCATGCAAGCCAGATTGGTGATTTCCTGCCTTTTTGTTCTTTTCGTTGTAACTACGCGTGCACAAAAGAAAATTAATGTGGACGATTCAAAACTAAACGTGGTTGTGGTTGGAGACATTGGCGTACCAGAAAGTGAGTCAGACGTCAAAAAACAAGTTGTTAGAACGATACGACTAGTATGCTCATCATTAAATATAGGAACATCGAACACTTCCCTTTACATTAGGACTCAACTTAGGAGCAAACGTTTATCCGAGAGGGTCTATTAAGAACGATTTCTATACCCTTCAGACCATTTTTACTGATTATTTTCCGCCGCACGTCTTCGAATTCGATTTTCTAACCATTCCCGGTCCGATTGACTATGAAGGGGATCTTCAGACTCAAATTAATTATCGAGACTATCAGCCACGATTCTACATGCCTGAAAAGAGTTATTTTTATGGTTAGCGTGAAAATGATAAAGATGTGGAATTGAATGATCGCACTTCGATCAGGTTCATTTGTATTGACTCAACGCCGATTTACGAGCCGGGCTGGAGTAATAAATTTATTCAAAAAGTGACTCCAAGACGCATATCCGATCAAATTGACATATATAAGTCATGGTTAGACAATTCCGGGTTTATATAATTGATGTTCAGAAATTTTGAATATGTGTTTGTGGTTTTGCATCACAACATTGTCGATGGGTGTGGACCAAATCGCGAATTTCCCGATAATCCAGATTTTGCAGCGTTGACGACACATCCATCCATTACTGGTATTATAACGGCGCAGAATCGCAACATGCAAGTGACATATTCATTAATTAGATGTTTGGCCCGTTATTAAACCGTCCACCTGTTATTCCGGCATCTGGCGTAGGAATATCTCCTCGAATAGCATACACGAAGTATGACCGTTGGCGAGTGAGCTCATTTCAGAGAGAAGAGCAGATGGCTTCCGATCTCCGAGGCCCGTCATGTCGAGAAGTCTGCAAGCCCGGTCCCGCCTAGTTAGACCGAATACCGAGAGGAGTTTCGACTTCAGATTTTCGTATTTCCCCTCGAGCGGTGGTTTCGAAAGCGTGTCGATCATGCGTCCGGCTGTCTCTTGATCGAGAGCGCCTACCACGTAGTAGTATTTCGTTGTGTCGGAAACGATTCCACGGAGATGAAATTGTGCCTCCGTCTGGACGAACCAAACTCGTGGTTGCGCGGTCCAGAAGGTCGGCAGTTTTATCGCTACTGCGTTAGCATGAGATATCGCACTTATTTCCTCCATTCAATCGTCTCGCACCGGGGTCACCAATTTAGCGATATAATAATCTAAAGGTGTGTTCTCGTTATGGATCGGTCCGCGTGGCCGCTACATTATACATAAAAACTTTTTTTTAAACTTATTGAGGTTATATGATGGTAAAATGGCTTCTTTTACAGAGGTATACTTGTAGAATTTGTAGGCATATTATAACACAGTTCGAATGCTCGTTGATTTTCAATTATTTCGTGTGATTTTCTGATTGACCCACGATCAACACATTGACTGTTGCTGATATTCTGATCATTTTAACTGAGCATGGAGATCAAATTGACTATTTTCACTATATTTAGATTGATTTAAAATGTTTCAACTTGTAAATTTTCTTTTTGGACTATCGCCAGTGGTTTTTATACGAACATGCGATATTTGAGTAAAGTTCGAACGAAATAATATTTCAGGCCTAAACTATTTTTTGTGCAAAGAATTAATTATTTATGATCCCTATAATTTCCATCTGTTCAACACAGAATACGTAAGCAAATTTCGGGTTTCTAAACTATTGTTTGACTGTATTTACTTATAAAACCGTTTTAGGCATAACTTCAATTCTCAAATATTTGTAAAACCTGTCTACGCATGCTTTTGATGAGGATAACATGCGAAAAACTATATTCTTATTTGTATATAAAAGTCGCCAATACTCAGTATTTAGTTTGGTTTTGTCTGTCTTTACGGATGACAGCCTTATATCTGGATCGTGGTATTCCAATTCCTGTGTAACTTTTTCGTAGATGCTGAAAAATATTTCGTTATTCTCTTGATATTTTTTCAGGGTTTTCAGGTTTTCTCGCAAACTCAGAAGGCAGATACAGAGAGAAATTAACATCCGGTTTTTTATGTATCCTGCATCATCGTCTGTAGTTTCTTTTGAAAACCAGTTCATATTTATTTAATCTTACAAGTGAGTGTCTTGTTCTTAGATATTTTAAGATAGTTACTGGTAGACTGTTAGTAATATTCTGTCGTTTTCTTCGAAAATATAGGGCATTTCACCATTCTGTCGATGTCAAGAAACTGATAAAATTCTGTATTTTGCGGCAAATCTTTCATTCCTTCTTTTTCGAGAGTCATAAAAGTGTCAATGTTAGCTCTAATATGCCGTCCATTAGGATATCGGCTCTTAGATATATCCATTGCTCTCGAACACTTTAAATTTTGTAACATAATTTCAAACGAGACTAAATCAAGGCTTATATTGGACTTTATCACAGCTTATTTAACATTATTGTCAAACTCTCCGTTGTACTGTTATTAGCAGGATGATAACGACAACCAATATACATGCGCTATCTATACTTAGGCACCATTATTCCAATTCGTTGAATTAAAATCTCGTGCCATTATCTGAAAATATTTAGTGATTATCAAGTTAATTGCTGAAATATTCGTCTGAAAAAAATATGATTGTTTCTGGAGATATCGTGGATGTTTGGTACGCAAACTGAGATAATGAATATGCACGAATCAGAATTTTACCAAATTAAATAATGAAATTTATTGAATGATCTAAATGTTAAGAAAACGCACGATTTAGTTTCTATTTTCTAATGATGGTTTTTACCCTTCGCTAAATTGTTGAGATATCATTCGCGACCCCTTAATTCTCAGAACATTTGTATTTTTTATATAGATGCGTGGCAAATCATTCGTGTTTATACTATGCTTTCGATTCTCTGACTTCTGAAATAGCCTTGGTGTATAATTTCTAGAACTTTGCGTGTACAGGACGCTGGTTTAACGATACCGTTTCCATAAATGATAGCATCATTTTGTAGATATATGCATAATTGCTTTTGTTTATAGATGCCAACTATGTTTAACAATATGTTTGACAATTCAAAGCGAAGTTAACAAATTAACTTCGATATAACACGATTTTAGCGTATATCGTTTTTTAATGATCCGAGGATCAAAATTATCAATTTGAAGACGTAAACCGTGATAGATAATATGACGTCAGTTATCCATTTTTTGTGACAGTGGGGGCAACTTCTTCATGTGGCGGGCCAGATAGGATACAACCAAGTGCTTCATGTGCCGGATTAATAAATGAATACCCCTATTCACATATTAATCAACAAACGGAGAAATTAATAAATTGTATTTAATACAATGCTTAAATATGTAGATCAAAAATGTATCTAAACAATTTAACTTTATTTACTTTCGCAAAAACTGATGTTTTGATACATTTTGTGGTTGTTCAAAGTTATTAACAATTTTTTTTGAACTCTGGCTTCATGTTTTAACTATTAGATTCTAAACAAAGATTGAAATTGAATACTAGTTAAAATCGAACGTAGTATAGTCTTTTTAGTGTTCATGGTCCGTAATGTTTGTTCGTAGATGCATTTTGAGGCGAACAGAGAAAGTAGTTTAATGGCAATAGTTAGCAAGTTGATAAACTTGGAATCTTTGAGTTACACTTAAAATATTTCAATGTCTTCGTATTTGAATTTTTCTATCTCGGAAGAGAGAAGATACAGATCAAGCAGTTCTTGTTGTACAGCATGCGGTGCTTTTTCAAAATCTGTTGTAAAAGAGGATTACATAATGTCAAACTCAACAGAATATTTTAGGAGTACTGAAAACTAAGATTACATTCATTGTCAAATTTACATATAACATTTGTGTACTTCTCCAACGACTTAATCTTCAGTGCCATATTTTTTTTAGTGTTTGATATCAGTAATGATATTATGGCTGAGCTGTCGAGAAAATAATTTCATCTTCAACTTGGAAGACCTCACTGTTGAGCCGATTTCATTAGCAAAAATCCCCTTTCCTTTTTTTTTGTGTTTAACTCGTTCATATGTTGAAAGAGATTCATTGTAAACGCCAGATCTGAAAGCCACTACGTTTTTTTGATTGGCGAATATTATGTATTTTCCCTTTCATCTTCAAAAACAGTCTAATTTCTGTCGTCAAGTCCCAAACGCCTCTCAGAATTTTTCACAAAATCAAACAGCATACAGCGGTATGATGCAGAGCATAAATGTGATCCGAACCGTAATATGTTTGAAGTCTGATCAACATTTTATGATTTATACTCTTTTTGCTCGATTAAATCATCAACTTTCAAAGGTGGATCCGTAACCTATTATATGTCAAGCACACCTTTACATAAAACTATAAGGGCTATTGTATTGGGTAAAAGTATTAATTACTTGTTGAAATCAATCTCTTTAACGCAGTAACAAAATCTCTTCATTAGGCCAATTTTTTTCTGCGAAGGATGGAGAACCATCTGTGAAAATACTCGGCATTTTCTGCTATTGTAATTCTATTTATATACAAGGTATTTTCAATACATTCGAAAATACCTTAGAAACTTAATGATTATTGTTTTTTGACTGAAATGCTCTACAATTTCATTACTTAGTACATGTTCTCATTTTATAGAATTTCATCGCATATGTGATATTACGTGTGCTTTGCCCTTAAAGCAACAGCGAAGCAGGTTACAGAGTTGCTCTGAGTGAGATATAAAAACGATCAATATGTTTAAAATGTGTTTTTGGAAATTGGGAAGGTCTAAACAATCAATTTATCACCATCAATGCATTACATTTGGATGGAACAATAGGTTAAATGATTTATTTATTTGATATTGTTTTCGGCTTCGAGTGTCGACAGTATTTTTTAAGATTCTGTGAAAGGAGTAGTATTGATGTGGATAAAGTCAGCTTCTTTTCATGCCCAAAATTTGAAACAATCCACATCTTTTATTTGAGGTCCTTGAAACAAGTTATGGACAACCTGTTTTAAATGATTTCAGTAGATAGTAGCAACACCTCGAAGAAATACGAACAATCCTTTGGTACTCCGAATTCATTTGTGATTTTTTTAGAATCAACGTAGAAAAATACTCAAAGAAACCTTCCAAGTTTGGACTAGGTGATAATATATCATAATGCTCCTTTTATTGAGTTTATCATTCAAATAAAACTTTAATAACACGATAATTGGCTCCTTATAACTTCCGTATAAATGCCTCAAGATCCTACAAAACCTCTCAGATAGTCAGAGTTGAATTAATCATTTTAAGAGTCTTCCCTGCTCTTATACATTCAATGATGAGCGAAGTTCATCAAAGACCATTTTCGCAACTAAAGCTTTATTTTAAGAGCATTTATAATCTTCATGGGTAAATGTATAAACCATTTATTCCATTTTGTATGATTTGAACACTTAAACTTCGTTTATCCAATGATGTAATTTTTTACTCATTCGAATGTCATCCATAAATTCATGGAACATTCCAATATTTTGTGAATGCATCAATTCATAAACGATTAAAATTTGAGTTCATTCTTATCTGGCTACATTTATTTAAGCTCGGAAAAACTCATAAATTCAGCCAAATCGCTGAAAATCTAGATTTTAGAAAATGTGTAGTTTTGGGCATTACCTTCACTTTTGACGTCATTTGTCCACCCTTACTTCATCTCTAGAATCTAATATGTATACGTCTGGTCAATCAATAGATAAATCAAAAAATATCACTGAAGATGTGCATTCAGTAGATTATATGCCCATTTATAATTTCAACTAATTCAGATTATGGCTACAATTATAAATCGTTGAAAATTCCATTCAAATACTGTATAATGAATAGGATTATTTCATATTTAAACTGGAATCGGTTTAAAAAATCGAATTATGTTTCCATCAGAACATTATATCAAAATAGCACAGGATACGATATTTTAGAGTTATCATACGATTTTTTTACCCTTATTTGGTTTTTTAATGTTCTGATGTTGATTTAACAGTCCTAATATTGATTTAGTCACGATTCAGATCGATAGCTTTTGATGAAATGTTTTATAGAAATATCTGTATACGAACAACAATCAAATAACGATACTGAGGCTTGATTTATGAACACACGATTATCTTAAATCGGTGATTTGATTGATTGGAAAATGATTTTCAGAATTATTGATTCTTGACGAACTTGTCAAGTCTCTTACTTGCTGATTATGACGCAAATTAAAATATAAATCTATCTTGGATCTCTCTCTGTCTATATAATAGGATAATGTCACTCACTGGATCACTGGCTCACTCACTCGGTAACGCTTTTAATCCTAATTCTGGTCATGCGCTCTGGCCACAATCACACTATCTAAACTTTCATCATTTTGAGCATAGTAATTGTTGTTTTTCACAATCTTTTTTTTGCGTCATGTTAAATAATCATCAAAAAGTGGTTCCATCACCTCTCAATGCTCATTTTGAGGGTCCGTACGAATCCATGATGAGGATATTTTATTTGAGTGCAGTCCAGGTGTCATCGATTTTATTTTTGAATGCTTTACAAATAACGATTGATATGAAAGGGTGGGGCGGGTGGATATCCCTTATCGGGTAGGTCTATTTATTCTTTAATCTATAATGCAAGGTTTCATTCAATTAATTTAACTTTCTCGAAGTGGGGTACGCCACGGGCGTCCGTCAAAAGGTCTAGTTAGCTTATACATGCATAAGATTAAATTGGGTACATGAAAAATCATTAGCACATTGAATAAGAATAACCCAAATAATTATTATAAAATGCCCGTAATGTTCAATTTTGAACAAACGTCGATAATTAATGATACCGCGCATTTATTTATGAAACTCGAGGACTAGTTTTTGAAATTTACTGTTATTACAAGATCTTATCAGATCAGGATTTTTAAATTCAATATTTTAGAGAATCTCTTTTTAATATTTTTATAACACTGAATAGAATGATACCTCCTGTTGAATGATTACATGGTTTAAAACTCATTTTCACCACTTTCCCATTCATTTTGGTAAACATAAAATTGTATGTTTTTTGAATATGACAAAATGTAGAATTGTTCTGGATGTTAAAGTCATGTTCAGACACACATAATCGTTGTCTCCGAAGAGAAATTATATAACTATAAAGATAAATATTTGAGGATATATATTAACTATTTTACTTTAAAATTAAAAAAAGTAGAATTTTATTTTGGCGAAAATGAGTAGGAAACACTGTAAACTATGTGAAATATATAATCTGATTTAATAAAATCTCCTAACAATTTTAAAACATGATTTTAGACCGTAAATATATAGAATTTCGAATTGATGCATAATGGAGATATACATAATGTTTTTCTACCTTAAAAGTAATAACAAGATGACTATAGCCATATATATATGTGAAAGATTTAAGAAATTCTAGAGTCATGCTGCTTAAGAAATTTTTTAAATTGTCGTCGATATGATATACCCAGGGTTTATCATCAATTCGTTGAGTTAAGATATCCTTCCAAATTAAAATAGCTAATGTCTGCTCATGGTAACAGACGCGTCTGACCGATAGGCTGTTTCGAATACCACTTTTCTCAAGCTCGATTACAGATCTGTGTAGATTCTAGAAAGTGGTATCTAGATCTTATTCATCACTGGGCCCATCTCTAGAAATTCATCACACATTTTGATAGTTTCAACCAAATCAAATAATAAATATTTACAAATCTCTACTATAGTATTTTTTGATCTACTTAAAAATCCTAGAGATCAGCTCATGAAGATTGACCTTAAATGAAAATTTGTTAAATGGCCAAAATAATAAACCTTTCATAAGGTGTATTCTGAATTTTTAGCTCTTTACCATCTTTGAACGACAAAGTGTCGAGAAAAATTGTACATTTTATTTATTTTTAAATACCTTAAAAATTCTCAAGTCGAATCGAGTTGGAATAACGATGTAAAATAGGAAGTAAAAGATGATGATAAATACAGTTATTCGATGCTCCATTTGAACCAATACCATGTATTGTTCTCATTGAAATTTTTTTCACATATTTAGGCATTTCCAACAATACTGTTGACGTATGGCTTATTTCTTGCATTCAACAAGAATATGACAAACCCGAAAAGCGTTCTGGTTTATTAGCCTCTATATGTTTTGGGTCTTCGTAAGAACCCTGTTGATCTTCTGAAGTTTGGCGAATGTCCAAAATTATTTTATCAGCTCCTGTTAATGTTCTAGTTGTTTGTTACTTCTATCCTATGGGTCCATTGGTTTACGCCAAAATTTAATGGTTTGTGAAGATTAATTCCACGTATGGATTGGAATTAACTGTGTAGCTAAAGGCTTGATATTGACTATAAATATCAAATTTGATAAACAATGCTATATAATACCATAATCGCTAGAAAAATAAAATTTAGGGCACGTTTTGAAAAATGACTTCAATGATTAGTGAGTTAATTGCGAGAATTTACAGATTTTATGAGGGGTGTCAACGATCTGTGTCTGAAAACTTATTCATTACTAATGCTCTACATGGCCCCTCGAAACCTGGCGATACAGCGATCTGCGCCCAGGTAGCGACGACTTTCGCACATGAATTCAGAAGCCTGCTGATGTCTGAATCAACATGATAGGTTAATTATGTGGCCAAAAGTTGTGCTGTTTAAAAGAGCCCTCTTGCGTTTTTCTTTCTTCGTGGCTCTTATTACCGCTTGACAATTGTGGGTGGCCAGGCTGCCTCCCATTTTCAACTTGTAGACCTCTAGGTCTCGGTTCCTGACCTCTTTTTGCTTGCAAAGTTGTGAAGCTCGCAAGCTGGCCTTTAAGACTATGGCGGCCTTGGGTCGATTGTCCTCTATCGACCAGTAACATCTGGGAATATCACGTGGAGAATATTGGCCCATGTCAATCGTCTGCCTGTTATTTGGTCACTTGTTCCCATTTCCAAGCTTGGTCTGTACTGAACGGCTGGCCTTCCGTCGGTTTGTGTACCCTCATGAGTACCTGGTATAGTACTACCAGCAGGCTGCGACAAGTGGAACTCTGCGGTAGCCTATCTAGGCCATGTGCAGGACAGATGTTGGCAAGATCTAGTGTCGCAAGAACGAGAAAGCCAAATAAGGCAGAGAAATTCAGGTTTTCCAGTTGAGCATGTTCGAAAACGGCAAGCAGAGTGCCCGCAAGGCGTTCACGAGTGCCAGCGGAGGCGTCTAGAATGCGAAACGACCGAATAGCTCAAAAACCATCATGCTAGATTCTGCGGCAGCAAGAAAATTAAAAAGGTCATGGACATCTCTAAGGTTATTGTTTTGACCCTGCATTATTAGGTTTGAGGCAGTGGGCCTAAGTCAACTACCTTATGCATTAACAAGTTTGGGCGCGCAAAGACTTTTATGCAGATTGCAAGAACTATTAATTTGGTTGCAATAATTTTTAACGAAGATCGAAAATCTCTATGATTAAAGTTTTATTATTGATTGAAACATTAAAAAAAATTGTTTTATTCAAACAAGTAATGAATGAATATAATATAGTTTTCTAAAATAAACTTCTAAATATTTCTTAAATAGTATTAATTTGAACTGATAGTATCTTTATCTTCACAATGATCTATACTTGGATTCATCATGATATTTGTTAATCTCCGGCGTCTATTACATCTTCTATAAATGATAAATGAAATTGCAACCACTATAAATATAATAATTATAATATATATATTCCATCTTCCCAAGAATACTTGTAATTCTTTCAAAAACCCCTGATTATAAGAATTTGTTCCATCACCAATATCATCAATAAATTGATCAGATGTTTTATTACCATCATGATGTGTTCCACAAGTTTTTGAGCATGGATGAACCCAAGTATTGGATTTTAAATCAGCTTTGGTTCGATATGGATTATTCGATTTACACACTCTTGTAGATTTTGAAAATTGAATTGATAAATATTTAATATTTAAACTCACATTCTTGAAACTTTGTTCATCGATATCTAAATCTATTAAGCGATTGGAAATTTGACAATGTATATTTTCATGTAGACCGAATGTATATCCAATAGAAACGTCTCTGTTAGGAGGGCTTAATTTGGGGTTAGATTCACAAGATAATCGACATTTATTGATTTGAACATCAGGTATCCAATACATAGCGACACATAATATCTTACAAGATATTTGAGCTTGTTTACTTTGAAATTGACATACAAACTCAGAATCTAGAAATTCGAATTTATCTATATCCTTTTGATTAAAAAATATCCATTTTTGCCTAATTTATATCTATAAATTACGCTGAAAAATAATATGTAACATTAATATCTAGTGTTACGGAAATTGTCGTCCCCTTAACAGTCCTTGTAAATGTTTTACTTTGTGTTCCTAAAGTTTTCAGGATATGTAGAAATAATGATATAATTAAAATGAGCATTAATAGTGGAATATTCACATGAATCCGAAAATGTTTTAAGGATAACATAAAAATATTTCTCAAATATTACGTGGATTCATTACAATATTTCGGCCTGTTAGCGAAATATGATTCCGATACAAAACCTCTACTAATCAATCTATGGTATTGATTAATGGCTCAAAGAATTCTGAAGAGCTAAAATTCATTTGATGTATTGTTTTGCCGTCGGTAATTATAATGTCATCCCAAGAATTTATAGATATTTCATCGAAATAGATATACTAATCGATGTGATGATCTAATAAGATACAACAAACATAGCTATTAATATAAAAATGTTAAAACACTTAACACACTGCTTTGAATTTTACATAGAAATGCGCAGCAAATAAATCAAAATCGAATCATAATCTAAACAGACTGACGATGAAAATATTCACAACAAATGCTCAAACATTATCTTTACTCATTCACGGATAAAAAAATTGTCAGATACAAACTTTTAAGGATAAATAATTTTAATATATTTGATTAGATAATTATGAGAATCATGAAGCCCCTTTTTGCCTTCAAAAACTGCTTGAAAATTGCATAAATGTGCTCTCAAACAATTCGATATCTCTTTAATACAGGGTTTTCGATCAAAAGTGGGGTTTATTCAGCCGAATTTGGTGGGGCTGTATCCAGTTAAATTTGGCCGTCGAACCACCCAAATTTAACTGATAACCGCAATATAAAAACAGCTGCGCTAATTTTGACTGAAAACTCTGTATGATTTGAAATCACCAGATTTTTCTTTCTGATCAGAGATTGAAAAAATACAGTTTGAACTTCGCAGTTTCATTAGATTTATCCAACTGTTTTATGATATATTCAAAGATTGCAGTCCATAAATAATAAATAAAATTGTCATTGAAATCAACTCAGATTTATCAACAGCCCAGTTAATGGGATTTTGGATCATCTATTCGAAGAATTTTAGTTATTTTTTACAAGTTGAAATAGGCTAGGATTATAAAATAAAAAATTTCCATTTTTTTTGAAAAACAAGATTTAATTACCTTATATAATATACACTCTTTCCCGTTGAAGATTTAACTTTCCGACGACGACATTCAAATGTTATGATTACAAATATATTTAAAAAGTAAATTTATATTTGTGAAATTTATTTCTTTTAGGATCTTAAGGATATTAAATTATATTTACGGGTCGAATATAGGGGAACTGCTTTTTGAGATTTGAATAAACCTAAAAGCGAGTTTAAATCTAAAAGTTATCATTTAATTTGTATACTAAAAGAATAATCAGAACCTTTGAATGTTATCATCGGAAATAAAGACATCTTGTACGGGAAACGGTGTATAACAATAGAATTTAGAGAAATAAATATCTAAATTATCGTTCATATTTCATTTTATTTAGGTGCTTCGAACTATTGAGGCAAAAGAATCATCGGAGACACGTATTTTTTCAAATATCATGTAAAAGTTCACATATATAATTGAGCTTATTTAAAATGCGTAAATCTGGCGTTTGAATGAATTGTCCAATAATCATCATTCCATAATTAAATTTCATCAAGATTAAGCACGTAAAAATGAATTATACATTTATTCGCTAGTTCCCTCTCTAGGTAACGCCTTCTTTTGTATTTATGCATATTTCTGAAATAGCCATCACAGTCGAAAGTTTTGTATTTCAATTGAGGAACTTGATAAAATAGGTCGGTTTCTGATCTTAGGGTGGCTTGTTTTACAACGTTCTTACATTTTGGTAAAAATTTAAAATTTGGTTGAGGCAAGTCTATTATAGTTATAGATATACAACCGTACGGGCATCCTCTTTCAGCATGGTCGGGACCCTATCGGTTTTATAGAATCTCACGTTGTCCATTATGAAAATACATTCGTGTATTCCACTGAAAACGAACCGTATCAAAGCGTCCATGAAGTGTCCACAAAAATGTTCTTCATTGAAATAATTGATAATGTGCCGTGAAGTATGCTAAGAGACCAGCTTGCGGGAGAACAGAAACCGACCTGTTTAATTTAATCGAAATTGGCTCAATAGAAATTACAACATCTAACTCTGATTGCCATCAGTTAAAGATGCTTAAATACATAAGGTGTGATAATGAAAATAATTAATGAATAGATGTATAATTAATTAATTTTTAATTCTAAATGTGGATTAACTATGAGTCAAAAAAGTATGACGGACTTGATCTAGAAAATTATGAATTTGATCGTAAAAGTGACGGACATGATCGTAAAATCATATATAATTTTGTTATTTATCGAAAATATAAATGATTATTGGTAAGTATCAAATTATATTCATTCAATTTACAAATGATCGGATATTTTGTGGCCATATAAATAGATAAAAAATAATATTTTTCCTTTTTCTAATTCATAGGCTATTAATATCATAAATAGAAAAATTAGATGTCGGGATACAATATTTGAATACAAACATACAATTAAAATTATTCACCTTAAAGAGGGTTATCAATCAAGTCTATGCGGTTGTCATTTTAGAAGATCATTAATTTTTAAAATTGTTCATTTATAATATCGTTGACTTAGATGCTCATTTGACTCTCTCTCGATATTAGATATTCTTTCATAGACAATTTCACATTCAGTTATTACTTATTAGTGAAATTTTGAAATACCGTGCTATTTATATGATCTATTTCAAAATATAAATTGTTTTGTCTAGTCACTGTGTTTTAAATATTGCCTGAATATTTTTTTTTGAAAAATATATATGAAATTTTTCATTAATTAATTTTTTTTCAAAATAAATGTTCCTGATCTAACTCGAATCATATCTAGATAATTTAGGATAGATTTTGATCAATGAGAGCCGATTTCTACGTAATCACATAATTACAAATAAACAGAAAACAATAGAAACATAAATATTGATTGCATTTCAGATGCAGAAATGCTTCTATCGATAGCTCAAATATTTTTATGAGTTATCGATGGATGCTGAGACTTTTAACAATACAATATCGATACAGATAGGAATAGGAATAGGAATCGAATAAATATATTCAAACTAAAAAACTCGAATTGTTGAACTCAGAAGATTTTTCAACTCTAAAGATAAAAAATATGGATATTTATACTTCAGAATGGCTGATACAACATGTCTTACGAAACCATGATTATTAGAAAAAAATAATTTTGGTTTGAAATTTGTTAAATTGAGAGTCTTATATATTGTTCAAGTAGTTTTAGGTGACAGTTTTTTCACATTATATAGGCTCATTAATGTTCGGAAATTACGTTCAAAAACATTCAGATTATGATCAGCGGAATATCTTCATATAGAAATAATCTTTTTTGGTGACAGAGTTGGGTCAAATTCGTAAACATTAGAGATCTTTTCACATTGTATGAATTTGGCGGATACTGTTCGTGATGGTTAGAGTATACTACATTATTTATGACTGAAAATGATTAGTTATAAAATTAATTATATTCACAAATATTGAGATAACCTAAATTTTTATAAGCGGTAAGTTTATGAAATTTGAAGATTCAGGATATCGCCTGATTATTTCTTTAATTTGATAGAACATTGACGTGTATGTTTTAATCTATATATAATGACAGATATTGTCACAACGATTATTGTAAAAATTTTCAATTCATTTTAAATATTTTATCTAAACCTTGACACTTTGGTTTTTAGTACGTAATCGATTTTAATTCTACGAAACAGAGATCTGAATTCCCTTAGAGTAATTTTGTATCTCAGCTATTAAATTTGCTTCGAGTAATTGTGAGCATCAACGATTTCAATTCGTCGGTAGTAAGTGTGAGAATTAGAGTTTGTGATCCGATTCAAGTAATGAGGAAAATGAGAGAGTTCAATTCTCTTTGAGTAATAGGGTGAGGTGTGATTTTTATTCGATTAGACTATTTACTACAGCTTTGTTTACAAGGATGCACTTATCTAACTTTTGTAAAATAAACCTCTAGCTTGACCCTGTCATCATTTAATACACACGTATCACGGTATCTTTGAAAATCATTAGATATATGCCCTATATCAAATTGCAGAGATTTTAGACTATCACAGTCAATGATAAATCTTACTACAGGGTATTTAATATCGCATTTCTTATCTTTCTTTAAAGAAAATGCATATCACACAGAATAGTTACAGATGGGATAGTGGATTTAGGATCTGATTGAACAGTTAACCGGCATTGATTTACTTCTATATGATTATCAAAATCATATCAGGTTACTTTTATATCACACCAAGATTACCTCTAAGGGATTCGACTCTTATCCACAAATCAGAGCCAAAAAAGTCAATTTTTTGATATTCTTTTCATCAAAAATAGTCCCACCATTGCTTAATTGTAAACATATAATACTCTGAACAAGAATATTTCAATACATATCTCGTACTACAGTAACTTTCATTTATTCAAATGACCTGTAAAATGTTCTACTTTTTTTTAATTCTGATTCATAGATATTTATTCAAATGAAAAATATCTGATAAATGTAAATCGTTATCAGTTGCACAAACAATATCTCGGATATACATTTCTCCTTTAGATCATTAAAGATATCATGACACAAACTAGCATGATTTGATTTACTAGAATACTATGTAACTACATGATAATATTGTGATGTATTAGACATTAATACTTAAGTACAGATTATTGAGTAGATCTAAATACGTATTTAAATATTAGGTTTGTAAATAAAATTGGCTTAAATTTAATAGATTTTTAGTATTTTCGTCAATAAATAGAATTTTATCAAAATAATTTTACAATATGTAAGATACAATAATCTGACTAATCGCTACGTGACGTCATATTACATTAAAGTATTAGTCGGGTTCCTTCGGTATCCTACATGTCCTCTCCACTCCAAATTAACATTCCTAGATACGAGATGGGTTTGTTCGGGCAGCTCTCTGCTTCTCATGGGTCGACCGTGCTGATAGAGAGGTGCTTCGATAGCCCTGACACACGGAATAAAGGTATAAAATTTCCAAGTAGAGTTCACTTTGCTTTTATCTCTATTTCCTTTGAAATATCGGCACACCTTATCAATATTTACGGTTTTTATTTCGCCTCCTTGATTTTTAATTTATAATACTTTCTGGTTCAATTCATCAATTCTCCATTCTGACTCCCAGTTTTGCCTATTTTACTGTGTGTCGGTATCTGTCTGAACACGAAGTCGCCGATTTGTGGTGGATTTTGTCTTGAAATTTTCTAGTTAAAATAGTATTTTTGGTAGTTGCTAATTTTTTGTAAACTGTGGTCAATATCATCAACAAATGTCGCTAATCGTTCTTTAAAATTCATTAAATGATATCGTAAGTCGGAATAATTATCATTTTGGCGTATTGTTAAATTCAGAGGTTCTCTGCCAAACATAGCTTCGAAAAGGGAGAGTCATGTACTTTTATGAATCGATGTATTGTATGCCATACAAATTCATCAGACTGAGTTAATTTATACAGCGGTTTTGATAAAGTGGCAAAGTCCTTGATGTGACGTCGATAATATGAATCCATTCCAAGGAATTTTTGCATTTCTTTGACATTTTTTGGCTGTGATAGTCTAGTTATTACCGTTACTTTTCTAACCACTGGTTTTACTCCACTTTTGTCAAATATAAATCCAAGGTAAGGCACCTCAGTCATTAAAAACCGCGATTTTTCTAAATCAACGGATAAAACACGCTCAGACAGAATCTTAACAACTACACGCAAATGGTGTAAATGATCTTCCTGGGAGTTTGAAAAAACGATTATATCATCAAGATGAGTCAGTCTGAACTTGACATTCAGAAAGAATATTCATCATTCTTTGAAATGTGCCTGGTGCACCACATAGACCTGATTTCTTTACCGTGAATTCATATAGTCCTATGCCATGGCTGAAAATCAACGCAGTCTTTTCAATATCTCAATCGTCCACTGGTATTTGCCAAAAGCCATTTGTCAAGTCAAAGGTTGAAACAAACTGTTTCACCTTAGAGTTGGGTCTGAACATCATTTATTAAAGGAAGGGAATATGCGTCTATCTTTGTTATGCGGTTAAGTTCTCTATAATCGACACAAATTCTAATATCTCCATTCTTCTAAGGTAAGTATTGTGCAGGAGAACAATACGGGCTAGAGCTCTGCCTTATGATGCCATTATCGATCAGTGTAATCATTTGATTGATAATTTGGTCCCGATATTGTAGTGGGATCTGGCGAGGTGGAATTTTCCACATTTCATCCTTAACCAAAGGAATACTATGACAGAATCTTTGGACTCTTGACTTCGTTTATAAAAAAGAGGGGAACTCTCTACATAGGCTGACGATGAATGGATTAAGACAGAAAGGATCAGTGGTCGGATTATATATTAGCAAGTGATACGTGGGATCTTCTACGGTGGTCGTCTCTATGTGAAGTGTGCTTTCATGTATATTATTTTGTTCTTTTCGTACTATTTCAATATCCAGTGCAGAGGCTCTGATTGTAAGACCAAAATTTGTATAAAATTAATGCCAATATTAAGATCTTTAGCTAGTCATTTTACAACAAAAATGTATAAACGACATCTTTTATCACAATTGCAGATCATAAGAGGGAGTTTTTCCTAAACTCAGCAGACTGGACGATTGCGCGTCGGTAAGTTTTACTGAATTATGACACAGTTTAACAGCTGAAAAATGTTTTGAGTATAGATGAACGGACATTAAGGATACAGTAGATCCGGTGTCAATAATGCCTTCTAGCTGGATCTTTTCAATATCGACTACTTATTTGATAAGATTTAGGTTATGATTTTTAACTGATAATACTTGGTAAGGTTCATCCTTGTTATTGGTTTTTCTGAAACAGCAATTGCGAGTGACGTGGCCTCTCCGTTTACAGTTAAATTATATTTTTTCAGATGGGTGTGTCCATCTTATCAGATTCACTTCATCTTGTGGGGTCTCTTCCTTCTTCTACATAATCGTGTCGAAAAACCTTTCATTCTTCTGTGTTAGGTCGTATAATCTAGATTCTAGGTTAATATTGACGTTTTAATATATTAGGCGAAGAGTAAGTCGTCTCGATTGCAACAATCGATTCAGACTTTTCACAGCCTCGTCTATCGTGTTGATGGAGCTCTTATGGCAGATCGTCTTTGAGTAGTTTTGTGGCAAGGCTATGATATATTTCTCGAGCTAAAGAGCTTCTCGAGTATTTATATCAAAAGACGGATAGGCTGCATTTATCAATATTCTAATACGCGACGAAAGCGTCAAAAATGTCTCTCTGGGCTCCATTCTGCACGAAAGTAGCAGGTTCCGTTGACTAGCTCACTCGGCACAAATCGCTATCTCAAAAACTCGCATATACCTTCAAAGGACACGATCGACTTCGGCCTATACGTAAAGACGGACAAGGTATCACCATCAAGGTAAAGAGGTAGTATTTTTGCCTTCTTCTCCGGACTCGTGCAATCATTTGCACCAGCAAATAGTTCGAATTTTTTGTTCCATTCTTCAAAATTACCATTCACAAATGGTGGTAAGCATCCAAGTACAGGAATCATCTTCTTTAATAGTCCCCGCTATCAGTTGTAAGATACAATAATCTAACTAACCGACACGTAGGGTATAATCACATTTAAGTCTTAGTCGGTTTCCTTCTGTATCCTATACATGGTTAGTTAAAAACATCTGTGAATTTATTCCTTCGTCCTTAGATGGTTTTCATCAGAAATCGCATATGAGAAATATGTATTTCATTTATCACAAAAAAGCACGACATTTTTTTATCGGGGTTTTGTACATTTAACGCCACGTGCATCATTCGCGTTGCTCATAATTTATCTAAAAATGATGCATCAACGCATCATTGGAAATTGGTCAATTAATTGGTACTATTACTGGATTTTCATCAGAAACCCCATATTATAAATATACATGATTTATCTATAAAAAAGTGAATCTTTAAACAGTTAAATCATATACACATTTTTCATCTTAAATCAACATAAAATTGGCCCCACAGTGACAAAAACACACACGATGAAAAAAAAGAAAATATTTTCGTAGATTTTTAACCATATAGCAAGCCATTCAAACTCGTTTGTTTTATAGCTACTATTATCAGCTTCCCTTGACTATTCGAGTAGTGTCATCGTCGGACTAGAACCCTAATGTGCAATGTGTGCAATTCCTTGTGAGGTTGTGCAGAATGGGTTCACCAACCCCGCAAATAAGACCTTATCAAACACTCACTCAGGTGTGGGAGACTGGGTGTTTACATTTCGAATAATTGATGCAGATTATTATTTGAAATCACTGCCTCTACTTGTATCTATCATCTCCCATACTTCAACATATTCACTCAAAAGTATATTTACCCATTTGAAAAGTGTTATTAGTATTTGGGAAATGGAAATCGCACCTGAACTTTTTATTTATACTGTAAATAAATAAATCCAAGCATAACTTAAATTTCTATTACCTAATGGTAGAGAAATTTTCAATATATGCCTCGGTTTAATGGAAGTAACCGATGAGAATTCTCGGTTTCGTCCTACAAAAACATGATATTAATTGTATCAATGGATTCACGAATTTCGTATAATAAATTCTGATTCATCATTTTTCTAAAAATTATGCTAAAAGAAAAAGATATATTCGTGATTATTGTCGAAAACCCCACAAATCTTTGATTCGTGTCATTCTATAAAAAATATATGTAAATTTATGATGTGAGATATTTAATGAGATGTGTTCGATCTCGGATGAAAATCCCTTATTCATAAATTCGTGCAAAATCTTGGCCAATTATATGTAAATATTTATGTTAAATATATGATTCGACAAATTTGATGACAAATTGTTTATTCAAAGGATTTTAAAATAACATGAATACCCCATATATGCACGATCAAATATTTCATATAATTCATTTGCAGATGCAATCATAATATTTGCATGGGGATAATATAAAGAGCATAAAATGTGAACTACTTCATGTGATGACATTTATTTTTTGTGTTTTTTTATATTTACAGATCAAGCCCAGTAAATAATCAATATGATGATGACAGAGATCCATTGAGATTTATCATATGCAACCTTAGTTAGGCCAAAGAAGCCTTTTAATAAGTTTAAAACAGTTTATTATACGTTTAAATAAACAATTTATTCCTATCTAATTAGAATTATGGTATAAAAATCCAAAATTGCTCGATAAGCTACTTTAAAAAGCATAGTATTTTTACGTGTGTATATATCCATTTTTATATTTTATTTGACTGAGTTCAACTATCGAGATCAAGAATTTTTACAAAAATATATTAGACAGAAAATATAATCAGAATCTCATCTGAAAGTCTTTGTATTGTTTAAATGAATAGTAAATATTGTAAATAATCTATAGACTCGCATTCGTTTTAAAACATACTCCACCGCATGGGTGTTAGTTAAAACATCATTACTTCCTCGTTTTAGTTGTTTCGCTTCTCCATTAAGTGCTGCGTAAGAAAAAAAGAATTCATTTTTTTTATAAATATTCTTGATATTTAAATGGGATGAGATTCACTAAAAAATGGCCGTGCAATGATCTCCATTTATGTGTCTTTCTTGAGATCTGAATCTTAAAAAAACTATATGGTCAATAAATAGGTATTTTTTTACACATGTTGTGATGGTACGATTTAATAACTCCTTCATTCGGAAATTTAAGTAATTATCTAAAATGAAAAATATGGAATATTCTAGTTTATTATCGATGATTCATCAAAGAAATCTCTGATTGTAGTGAATGGGTGTTGTTTATTTTTTATTATTGATGATCTTCTTCGATAAAAGTTCAAACCGACAACCAAAAAATATGTGATAAAATTCTGCATGAAGCACACAAATGATCACTGTTTCACCTTCTGTTTTTAATATTTAGTCAAAGAACTACATATATTGTTATCAAATCTCAAGACTCCTCAATCTACGAAGTTATCATATAGAAGAGAAATATTGTATTGTATATTAAATACTCTTCTTTTAATACATTTCAAGATGTTTGCTCAGATTATGATTATATCGCCGTTTAGAGCAAGAGTTCAAGATTATTATCACTCCCTATTATTGAAAGAAACGTTTCCAGGATTTCTGTTCAATTTCGTTTTTTTCAAAAATAAAAAATAAACTCATTTCAGGCTAAACAAAATTCGTTTAAGTAATACTTTCATTGTTCACATATCGACGAATAAATGTCTTCATCTATCTGTGCCAACCATTTCAGTCTTAGATATTTCTCAAAGAAATTTTAAAATCCTCAACAAGAAGAGCTGTGATATATTTAGATATATAGAGTCATTTTTATGGGTTTATTCTACCCCTCGTTTTTTCTCCACAGTTCCCTCGTTTTGAAACTTGTTGAGAATGTTATAAAAAGGTGATCTATGTAAATTCTCATAATTAGATATTGTTGCTGTGGAGTTTGCAGATTTAAGAGCCGCCATAATTGTTGTTCTTATAACTTTAGCAATTTTATTGCCGGCTCAGTTGCTATAACTGGATTTGTGCATGACAGATAAATAATTCCTTATTGATTGTTTGATTGAAATTTTGAATCGTTGGTATGAATGATATGCCAATTTTCAAAACTATGAAATTGAACTGGACAAAAACTAAATTGAATTCATAACCCTGAAACACAAAATGAGAGATTAACAACTATTAATACCTAAAAGAATAAAGATCACATCCAAAAAAAAAAGTTATATCTTCGTACGAGTCATAAACTTGCAATATAAATATTCATAACATAATTGAGATTGTGTACACAAGCTATCCAATTTTTGTCTCCTGTTTTTCTAACACAGATGAGCAGATAATGGATACTTTCACGAACTACCTTATGGTGTAATAGTTGTGAAATTCATAATCAATCTTAAATAATCTTATAATATCACACAATTGATATATGGTTTCAGATATCGTAATTGCATAAAAAAAATGTAATCAACATGTAAGATTTGATGACATTTATCATGTAAATCGAGTGAAACCAAGGTTCACTTTTGGTAACTAAAAAATATGCGTGATTAAACCAATGGAAAAATATTTACATGCTTATCGTCTTTTTGGTGAAATTTTCTCAAAAATATCTAGAATAAACACGAATATGTCAAATGGATATCATATTGTGCTAGCATGTAATATTTTGCTATAAAGATTAGCCATCGTTAGGTAGAATCGATGCTACACGTGATTCATCGGGTATATAATATAATTAATATTTCAATGTGAATATTTTGTAAATTTCAATGATAGTTTTTTAGCAATATTTTCATTTTGAATAAAGGTATATCATATTGTTTGGGCCAGTAATTATCCTTTTGTTGCTGAATACATTTAACAAATCATTTCATACCGGTATTGTGAGATCAACATATATTTATGACAAAATAATATTTGATGACTTTTATGAAAAATAAGACTCAATAATTAAGTGCTTTTATTGTATGTATTTCAAATGAATTCTTGTGTATTTAGACATTATTTTATGAAGATTTTAAATGTTTTTTAAAAATTATAACCTTCAGAATTTAACATTTCTTTACATAGAGATTCTGGTATGTTTTTTTAAATGAATGTATACATAAAGATTTTCTAAGTATTTCTGGACTTTTTGGAACAGTAACACTCTAGAGATTTTAAAATAAAAACGATGAATTTTTGTTATTTTTGTTAGACAAAATTACAATATTGATCTGGTATTGATTTGTTCTATTTTGATTCAGTGTTTAATTTTAGAACCCTTGATTACAATATGAACCAGTATTTTTTAAATTCGGAAACTGGCTATAGATTGGATTTTGTTATCTTATATTAATAAAATACAAATATGTAGTCTTATCAAGAAGATACATTATGTATGTTCTGGAATGATACACGTGTCTGTTTTTAAAGAGTAATCTTAAATTATTATATGTATATCTGATTTTTTTGTCTAAAATTCATTAAACGGCCTGATGACCTGCAGATATATAATGGATACTACCTTATAAAACATTATGTATATAAATTAAGAATGATAAAACATGATTTATCTTTGTTATCTGGATTTATTTTGTGATAAACTTAAAATGAAGCTATTAAAATAGTAATGGTTGAAATATCCCCTCGTTTGTTTATACAAAAATGATCATGCTAACCAATATAATCTTAATGATGGTTATTACGCCTGATACTCCTTATCGACAACTATATATTATCAATTTGAGGCTCAAATACAGATATTTACAAATTTTGACAACAAACTCCTTTCATTTTATGTATTTTCGTATTTGTTATCTTCATTTTAATAAACTCAAAAATTCAACTTTATCGCATCAATCATGTGGTTCAAATCTTTGGAAATTTTGAACATCTCTAAAATTATACTGAGAATATCAATAAAAGCATTTGAAATTTGTCGGAAGTATTACTTAATTACGTTAGGAATATGGAAACGAGTAATAGATGATCATAAAATATAAAAAATATTCTAAAAATGTCAATTTTCAGATATTTTAGTTGCAATATGCATCTAAAAAGAACATTCGAATGTCTCAAAATATACATCATATATTGATTATTATGCATAAAAATACTTAGATTTTTTGATGAGATTTTGGTTCAATAATTTAAACACAAAAATTAAGATTTAAGAGAGGTTAAATACTATTTTTTGGGGTATGCATTTTACAAGATCATTTTTTTAAAAAATATCGATTTTGTGAATTGTGTAGACGGAGATGAGCATTTATCTATCCGCTATTATTAAATTTCTTCAAAGTGAATATCATATTCATTATTTATAAATATTAGACATTCTTTTTATTGTCATCCTTTTTCGATCATGGGTATCACAAACAATTATCAGTACATATTGATTCTATACAGAAAATTGTACGCATATAACTCTTAAAAAATATCCTTATGATGTAATTAACTAATTGATTTCCTCAGAAAAATATTACGGAAGTGACTCAGATGATTACTCAATGAATAATGAAAGGTTTTAACTATTGAGAGACTATTTCTACATTACCATACAATCAGAAGTATAAAATGGCTATTCAAATATTGTATATGTCGAGTTTAAGATTGAACATGCTTCTCTGAGTTTAAAAAATTTCCTCTTGGTAACTGGTCAAATACTTTGGTTTGACAATGCAATACAGGACAAATGTATGATAACGATTGAACATTAAAAAGCTGAAATAAATAGATTAGTTGTTTAATGAGATTTGTCTAATCTATATGTATTAAAAATAGTTATAAAGTTCTGATATTTTACTTCATTTTGGATGATACAATACATCTTGAATATACCATTTGAAAGGATTGATAATTTTGTTATCATTTGAAATGAGTAAAATACATTGTTAGATTTGTGTCAAGTGACATTAATCACATAGCGAATTCTATTGATTTTCAACTATTACGTTTAAAAAATTCTATTTAATTCAGATAAATGTCTTAACATTGAAAAAATAATTTTTAGCGGGCGATTTTTGATAAAATTGTGTAAAGTTAAAAAGAGACTTTTTTAGGCTATTTGAATTTGAGGGATACTGTTGGTGATGGGTAGTTTATACATCATTCTTTATCACAGAATTTAATAATATTTACGAATTAAAACATTAATAAATAATGAAATGTTCTTAATTTATATTGGCTACAAGTATATGGTATTCGAAGATTTAGGATTTGGCATGTATATTCTGAAAGTTTATCGATCTCTTGCGTCTATTTTTGATTCTAAATGTTATGAGAGATATTGTCAGAACGACTATTATAAAACATATAATATAAATTTTCCATTTAGATAAAAATTGTTTTATCTCAAGCATAATACTTTGACTTTTTATATGTAATGCATGAGAATTGGACGAATCAGAGCTTTCAATTTCTCTGGAGTGATTTTTATGTGGGCGGATTTGAATCAGCATAGAGTAATTTGGAACATCTGCGATTTCAATTTTCTGAGAGTGATTTGGAGGGTCAGCGGTGGTTATTATGTTCGAGTAATCTTGACGATCAGTGATCTTGATTACCCTCGAATCATCTGGAGGACCAGAGGGTTCAATTCTATTCGAATAATCATTAGGATCCGATGTTATTATTCTGTTGGAGTATTTACCACAACCAGGTTTACAAGGATGCACAAATTTGACTTTTCTAAAATCAGCTTCCATCTTGACCCTCTCATCATTCAAGATACATGTTTTACTGTGACCTTGAAAATCAATAGATATATGCCCTATATCAAATTGGAGATATTTGTCACTATCGCCATCAATTTGAAATTTTATGACATGGTATAAAATTTCACATTTCGTATCTTTCTGAAACGAAAATGTATATCCGACAGAATAGTTACGGTTTGGAGAGCTGGATTTAGGATCTGATTGAACAGATAACCGGCATTGATTTACTTCTATATAATTCTCGAAATCATAATAGGTGCATTTTATATCACACCAAGATTTATCATTTCTAGATTCGAATCTTATCCACAGATCAGAGCCAATAAAAGTCAATTTTTGGATATCATCTTCATCAAAAGTAGTCCAATCATTGCTAAATTCTAAACATATAATACGTTGAATAAGAATATTTCAAATATATATCTAATACTACAGTAACTTTTATTTTTCCAATTGACGTGTGAAATGTTCTAGTTTTCGTTTGTGATTCTGATTTGTAGGCATAGGCTAAAATGACAAGTATCCGATAAATGTACATACTCATTAGTTAAACAGATAATAACTCGGGTATAAATTAATCCTTTAGATTATTACACAAATTATGACAAAAAACACCATTCATTTTATTACAAGAATACTGTGTAAATACATGATAATATGTGAGACATGGATACTTAAATACATGTTTAAATTTTGGATTTTAAATTAAGCATGGAGAGGAATAAAATCAGATTTTGTGTGATTTAATCAACAAAGATTGTTATTTAAAAAAACCTGATTATATTTCTAAAATATTTAGGTTCGTTATATTCTAAATCTTTTATTGTTAAATTTACTCGATGGAAGGGTTCGATTTCTCCATAATCTGGTCTTGGCAAGAGAGCTAAAATTCAATATGTCCAGTGAAATATTAATACAATAAAACGTTAAATTATTTAATTTTATCAATGTTTAGATAAAATCCAAACGGTTGAAGGTAACCTGAAATTATGTATTGACCGCGAGAAGCACTCTCAGACCATTTCATCGTATTACTGTTTAAAAAATGTCATCAAATTATCAAAACAACACCTCTTGCATCAAAATCTGACGATTTACTAAAAAATATAAACAGGGCTTCAAGCTTCATTAAGAAAGAATTGCAGTCACAGACTGGCACAGGGGTCACCAAATATTTATAAATATCAATTCAAATGGTTTGAATTTTATCCAAAGCTTTCTGTTATATATCACCATGTTTTAATCGATTTACACTGTAATGGAGAAATTCAACTTCAGATATTTTGCAAAGATAGGACAATGGCGAATTTGAATTACAAAATATGTAATGTCAAACTCGATAAATATGAACAAATAATCGGAAATTCCTGTAATTAGTAACTATAAATAAATGTAATATTAAAAAAAAATGAAATACATACGAAAGCTAGAATTTATGCATTAACACGATGGATGGATTCCGATAATACGCTGTTGGTCAAAAATTAACCTATTCAGGCCACTTAATTATATATGGTTAATTAATAAATACAGAAGAGGGTTTCGTATATGAATTTTGTTTTCGATGAAGTCATATATTTAGACAGAAACAATTTCAGAATGTGAATATTCTATTTACAAATCTTAAAGTATATTATCCGATAATTTTATCGATTTCTAACACGAATAACAAAATAAATATTTTAATTAAAAAGAAAACTTACGAAAATTTCTTAATATTTTATAAATGGCCGATATTTCTATCATAATACACCATTTTCGGTCAAATATTACCAACTGTCTGATGACGACATTCAAAGGTTTCGACATGTGTATATAATTAAATTGATATTTTTATATATTCTACCGTTTACCATAGTGATAGTATTTATTCAGATTCAAGGATAGAATATGTGCCTAATTGCCAAGAATCTTTCTACAATTTACTTTTTATAATGAATTCAATATCGGAACCTTGGAATGTCATCATCAGGAAATGGTGTATATAATATAATCTCACATATTATCGTCTTGTTACTCGCATTCGCCTGCACTAATTGTCCGTGATTTAAAATACGATTACATCAATTTCAGGTTGATCTTATCTAAGAATATTCATAATGATATACCAATACATATTGTTATTTTATGAGCGCTGGTTTTGTCCTATGCAAAAATGAATGTTTGATCGTATTTCTCAGTGTTTTAATACAAATATAAGGTCTGAATTTTTTTGTTAGAATAATCGATTTGTAATTCAATCACTAAAATTTTATGGCATAATTAGTGCTTATACATGATATCTTTTATTATCCACTCAAATATTCATTCAGAGCATTTTTTTATGGGACAAAACTGACAAATAGAATTGTCATATCTCATATTCAATTTATTATGCATTCCAGTTTGATCCTTTACCACATAAATGATTCAGATTTACATAAGTCAAATTATTCTCTGTATAAAGTAAACTACGTCATCAACTAAACATAAAAATATTTCATGAATGATAAAAATAAATAAAGGGAATCAATTCCTTGTATTTAAATAAATTTAGATCAAGAAATACATGATTGAAAGAGATCTATCAAACCTTTCATTTTCATGTGTTAAATACAGAATCACATATTGACAAGGGTTGGTAAAATTATCAAATGGCCAATTTTTACGATAAGATTCTTTATACGATTACGAAATTTGACTTAAGGTATTAAATATTATTATTGATTTTGAAATAAAAGATGCTACCTTTTATATATATTTTGTTTTCGATTGCCTAGTTTTAAACCCTCTTAAAAATATGATGAGCTTCTTAATATTGGTGTGATTCATGAATTAATGGTTTTTTAATACCCGATAATCCTTTAAAAACATTTAGATATTTTGTAAAAAAATTGCTACATATTTCGATATTTAACATTCTTATTATACATACGATTTCCGACAAGTTTAAGCCATGTTAAAATCACAATTAACAAATAAATTTAGCTTTATTACACCATTTATTGTTCAAGATGACCTAGTGTCCGGTGAGGACATTCAAATGTTCAATTTAGTGTTTTTTTGATTATAATCAACTAAATGATATGAGATTATAGCTGTAAAACGGGTCAATATTAGTAAACGACTGCTCATATAAGAGCACACAATCTAACCCCTTATTTTCAAGACCCTAAAAGATAGAATCTTTATAAAATTCATTTACTTATATATTATAGTAATACAAAATAAAGAAGTTTCAAATGTCCACATCGGAAAGTCGGACATATTGAACGGGAAAGGGTTTAATAATTTTTTACATATGATATTATTTCGATATGGTTCATTCTTTTCTAAATATGTAAAGGAAACGGTTTTTCATACTCATTGATTTTATAAGTTTACACGCAATATCATGAAGGCCCTTTCTCAACGATAAAATTGTATCATTAATTTTTGAAAATATTTTATAAAAATTGTGAAATACAGCAAATATTTTATGGCATGATTTTTGATAAGGCATATTTCTAAAAATTATTTGGCTATCCATCGTCCTCAAAATTCGTATACATACAAAAATGTCAACCATCTGAATAACAAACGAACGCTTTATGGAAAACTATGGGGTTAAATAATCTAAATCCATTTTCATAAATCAATCGTCATTTATATACCTTAAAAATCATCCTGTGGTTTGATAGTTGATTTCCCTAATAGATTTCGGAATAATCATTTATATATTCTGCAAAGGTTTATGTTTTGGCACAATCATTATTTTAATGTCTCAATTTATTGAAAAAATTTGTCGTATAGCAGAAAATGTAAGATATTGTTTTTAATGTATAAATATCTTCAAAACATTTCGTATTTATTGTGTATGATTTTACAGACTGTTGTCAATTTTCAAATTAAACAAGTTCACAAATTATATTCATTTCTTTTTTATTTGGCGAATACGCATCCTTTATGTTTCAACAATTTTCGTATCCTAATTTTGATGATGACGTATTAAAAAATAATTAGCAGAAAATACTATGAAAATCTAAGTTCATATATAATCTATAAACAATATTTTTGATCACAAAAACTTAGTGAGTGGGAAAATACGTTAACTGAACAGTTTTATCAGGAATTATGAACATTTTTGAATGTCAAATTAATAAAATTCATTAAAAGTATAAAATTTCAAAAGTTAAATATTCATTTAAACATCTGTATACATAACAGTCATGCATAGCCGGAAGCCGAATCGGCTGTCACGCAAACTTTTTTAATTGAGAATATCTTTTCAATGAAGAGCAACATAAGTGTTCTCAAATTTTGATAATTTAATAAGCGTTCAAACTGAACAAAAAGTAGAGACCAAATGACACTCAGTAAAATGTGATCACAAATAGTGCAAAAGCACTCATAAAATATCGATTATATCATTTGTTATAACATTTTTGTGCCTATCGAGGTTAATGATATAGTTATATGCATTACTTTGGATCCGAACATTTCCGAAGCTAAACTTTTCATATATATAGGGAAAACAATCGAAATAAATTAAATTAATAATTTTTTATCATGTAAATGTTCATGTAATAAGCGTATGCCGTTGAGCATGCGACGCAATTCTGTTTTCCCTGAGGATCTGTTTGGAAAAAAACTAAAATTCTTGTGTTCTTCAAGATATATAATTTGTCGTTGATGGGAATTTTCTTTTTACCCACATCCATAATTTATCCATGTTTTGTGTAGTTCTAACAGGATCCCTTGGATTTACGATATTAGAGGGATGGTTTATAACGAAATGGTCATTGTCGTTTCATGTAGTCGAGATGGTATTTTCGGCTTTCCATCTATCCGATACTATGGTTGTTCCAAGTAAAATTTTACTTTGGTTTATAAGGAGATCATTCGGCCTTGATAAAAAGTTTCTGACATATCAATAATTTCGATTTATCTTGTTTATCAATATCTCCGAAAAAGCAATCAGTACTCAAGCACATTCCGATGTTGCATTTAGCACAAAAATATTGGTTTTCGTCGATTTCCGCTGTTCTTCCCTGAAAATGTACACATTCTGAAACGTCCATCAGATTTAATGCACATATTTTTCTCAAATCATAGAATTTCAAACACCGTAGCTTGTGCTATACATTTATGACAATTATTTTCGTAACCCCACACTCTTGAACAGCCATATTCATGCCAAAATCATTTGAAAAACAGTAAATTAAAATATGATTTCGGTAAAATGACTACCGTCTTTCATCGAACTAGGGTTTATTTTGTAGAAGTTGACATTGTCCTACAAACCCAGCCACAGTAAACCAACACTAAATGTTAAATTACCGTATTTTTTTTTTAATATTTATGTATATGATATTGACGACAGATCTGAGTTGTCTGTGATTTAAAAAATCCAAAAATTGTGATAGAAATATTAAATATGGGGATTATATGCACCAAAAAAAACGATTGCCCGTTATTTATGATCTATTATTAATACTGAAATTTTCGGAATAACATTCAGGATAAAAACCTTCCTTTTATGATTCCATATTTTATCAAAAGTATATAGAGTCGTCATGGTTCGGAAAATGTAGATCTAGAAGCGCAAAAATGTTCTGGGCTTCCAAAAACCCATTTCTTGACAATTTGCGAAATTGGCGGATACATGCAACACAGCATTCCATTTACCCCTATCGCTCTAAAGGAAACTTGATGCATCGATCTATTCTTCAAATACCATTTCGATAAAATGATAAAATGTAATTATCTAGAAGAATGGATTTGAATTGAATGATATTCGTTTGACAAAAATCAGATTTCTTGTATACTTTTTAGATAATTGAGAATCAGTTCAAATATTTATCATCAATGAATTTGACTTACTTGGTCAGAATAAACAGTATAACTGATGAAAACAAAATCAGTTAACGAGATATTTCGAAAAATGGAGAACTATATTAAAACTTTAATCAAAAATGCCAAAATAACTTAATTATTAAAAATATTATCGATGTTCAGGATAAATTTAATAAGAATAAAATTATATCTTTTTAATTTTTATTTAATAAATGTATTTTGGCTCTTAAGATCCAACGTCAGATATATGAGAAGTATTTATGTATATCTGCATCCAAATTTCAAATCAGATAGTTTAATGATTGAAATTTTAAACCAAATATAATAGATATGAATTTACATTTTAGAAAATATTTGGCGCTGCCGAATAAATTAAAGTATCTACTCTTGTTGATTAATAAAATCTACTTGTTAAAAGAAATTAAAAACATAGGTGTGGTATATCCTACCAAACTCTTAAAAAAATAATGGGCAGGTTTAATATGATGTTTCGAGATTTAATCAACTTTACTCAAAGTTTTATAACCCGATGATTTTACTAACAATTGAAAAAATATTTTGAATGCTACCTTGTTTTCGTACAATAAGCGTTTGTCTAGTCCCAATTGGCGTTTGTATAGTCCATTTTTGTCCAGCTGTATTATTGGCAATAGTTTTCAGTCGAAATGTGAGTTTCTTATAGTCGAATTTTGTTTTTGTCTGGTTAAATTCCGTTTTTCGTCCGCCAAATTGTACTGTAAATGCTGCAAAAAAACAGCAGTACCATATGGAAGTGGACACACGCTAATTTGGACTGAAAACCCTCTATTCAAACGTCATAATATTCTAATTTAATTTTTTGAGAGAAATGGTCAACTGTTAATCAAAAATTAGTCTTTACAATAAATTATTTTAACCAGGATTTAGAGGTCAAGATATTCGTGGCATTTATATTTTTGTGTTAATTTAACTCAAATATAACCAATTAATCTTATATATTTTGATGGTTACGATCATCAAAAATTCATTTAACTGATACATTTTTATCTGATTCTAAAAAATATGATGGCACCGATGATAAATGAGCCCATATTAGTGCCCTACATTTCATACAAATGGACTAGCATGGGTTTGATATATCTAATGTATATAAATGATAAATTTGAAATATTTTTCCTGTTAATTCTCCCATGGATTTAAACATTGGCATACATTTTTTTGACATCGGTAGTGGGGTGTAATAACCTGTTCTTGGGCGTTACTGCCCAGATTTTACATCGACCGCAATCGAGTCGATTCCAGTACAATAGGTTCACACTCCGGAAAGGCACCATTCTACGACCAAAATAAGGTAGTGCAGGACTCACACCTGCTAAACATTCACCCTCTGTTCCTCTACCCACTTCAGCTACGATAAAGTGGCATTCGTTTGCTAATAGAATATCAATTATAACATATTTATTTTCTCAATATAATAATTTTGGGAAATTCGATCATAAGATTCTAACAAATACAAAATTCTCTATTCATTTTTAGGAAATTGATCAAAAACTAAATTATGTACAAAATTATCAACTTATATTTAAATGTATCAAATATCAATCGGTTTTTGCTCTAATTTGATGTTAGGAATCATTGTTATATTGATATTCATTTCTCATGCAAGATCCAAAGTATACATTGCCTAAATTAGATATTTAAGGACGATCAACCCAAAAATAATATTACAGTGGATGTAGTGGCCGAGCTCAACATTACTACACACGGGTACTAATCCATGTTTAAAATAGAAATGTGTATCGTTATAATGAAAACGATTTGGAGAATACGCCAATTTTCGAGTGGTTCTGGATAGAAATGTCGATTAGCAACAATGATCATTTTATATCATTTGTGACTGAAATGAACATAACGGATGATAGTTACATTTTTTACGATTCCTTAATATCTATCCATTCAAAACAATCAGAGGATGACAGTATTTTTCAGATTAACTCAGTAATAACTGCCTATTTTGACCAAATTGTGAAGTTTGGTAAAAATCAACAGAAATATCATATAAGCACTGAAAATCTGCAACTGAGAACACAAAGTAAAAAAAGCAAAGCTGAGGTGTCGTTGAGAATCCATCGCATCGATGTTATTCTGCCGTAAAAGTTTGAGGTTTCTATTATAATACATTTAGATTATGAACGCCTTAATCTATTAAAACCGCCATTAAACATTCTAGAATATGCTTATTCTAATAAATGTTTAAAGTAATAAAAAAAATATTTATTACACGACGTTCGTAATTTCAGTATTCCCTAAATATCGTTTACATGATAAGATATTGATGGAAAAGTTTTAAATCGATTGAAAAGAGAGCCTCTTTCTCATTAACCTATGATATTAACTTCAAATGTATTACAGACGTAATCAGTTTCAAAATATTCCTAAAATTAAAAATTTTGTCACCAATTTTCGCGATAAAACCATTGGTGTGAGTTATTTCAGTATGCTGCTCCTACAGGAACAAATGTTTCAAAATTGATTTAGTGTTTCATCCTCTAATATTTTTCAATAAAACTGATTGATAATGCATGGCTTAAACCTGTAAATATTTAGGATAAATCCATTTTGACATCTTGAGAATATGTGAATGCGTTTATAATGCTGTTCATTCATATCGAAGGTCCTCTTGATTAGTATTTATCAAAATTTGGTGAAAATTTTTCGATTTGTCTGTGAGAGTAAAATGATGAGTCGAGCAACAGTCGAACCAGCCACTATCGATCTCAAACAGTGGTCATACTGTTGGACTACTCACGATCTCACTAAAGCTTTGATAAACTATATATATCCAACATCTCCCCAGTCGGAGAAATCCGAGAGTTCCGTGCCAGCCATCAAACAAGGTATATTACCTATCCCACTGCTGACAGCATAGTTAGAGTAAAAGGTGAGTCTAGCCTGAGCTGAACCAGCGACTATCGATACTCACCCAGTGGTCACCCCCGCTGGACCAATCAGGCTGTCACTCTAACTTGGATATAATATATATATCTAACAGTTCAGTAAAAATGCTTCAAAAACGTGCGTTAACGGCGATTTGAAATAATAATTATTTTTGAATAAATTAGTATTAAATTGCAAGTTTGTGATTTTTCACCTGCGTGTTACGACAAAAAATATCAGGTATATAAAATCGATTTTTTAAATATCTTTTCGGTGAATTTCATGCTTAAAATTTTTCTAAATTTTTAAGCATGTACATTGACAATATTATGACTGATGCGTTTTTGCGATTTGTAAGAACATAATTAAATTATTTGGTATTTGCTTTAATTTTAAATTTAACTGACATCCCCAGAAAATAATGATTCTGACTAAACAAAAATTTTAAGATAATATACTTTTTTTATTCTGTCATTTAACCAATCTGAACGTTAATGTAGACATGCGTTAACAAAAGAAAATTAACATAAAATCATTATGTATTTGTTTAGCGGAAATGTTGTCTTTAATCAATTTCTAAATAATCCTCGGCATTTTATATAATCATTTACAATATTCTTTACAACCATGAAGTATTTGTAACCTAAGCATTCAGTTGCCATTTATTAATCAAAAAATATTTATTGACCCATGCATCAAAATATATATTATCCAATCAAATTTACACAGATATACCAAACTCTAAAAATAATTAATTGATAATAAACCGTTTGTAAATTGTATCAGGGCAGCGTTGAGACCCAGGTTGGCAATGCGGGTATTTAATATGACCATCTTGAGCGACTACCGAAACTAAGTTGACTTGTTTGTGACTGATCATACTTTTTTATTAAAAACTTATAAATAGCATTTTAAACAAAATCAATCAATGAAAAAAAAATTTTATTGTAGAATATGTCTAATCAAATTTTGTTTCGAATAAAACAGTATATTTAATTAATATCAAAAAAGACATTTTGTCTTCTAGTTTCATTTGTATTTTAACATACAGGGTTTCCATTTACTATCGAGCATCCCTAGCCTTCATCAGTGCGCAGCTGAACATTCAATATTGCGCACCTGAAAACGACATACGTGATTTACGTCTAAATATGAGTCTACCCATTATATATTAATTTTTATTTTTATTAAATGGGAAAATGTGTAAATAAGGTCCCCGTGCCATAACGCACAAAGACGCAGAAATTATTCAAAAAATTATTCAGACCGGTTTTGAACAAGAAACTTCCTTGACCGTCAAAAAAGATGTTCGAACGGTACTTTTCCTTACACCCATTGCAGAATTTGTTTTCCCAGAAATATCACAATTCAATTGAAACTTTATGATGAGCGCTTTTTAGTAATGATGTGAAATCATCAGAAAATTTATTGGTAAGTGTAAACGATGGAAATGAATACTATTTAATATTTTGTACATTCGGTGTTTTTGCATTATGAGGATGGGGAACTTATTTACCCATTTGCCCATGAAATTAAATTATAAATTACATAACAATGGGTAGAATCATTTAGTCGTAAATCACGTATGTCGTTTTCAGATGCGCAATAATGAATGTTCATGTGCCCAGTGTTGAATGCTAGGGATGCTCGATAGTAAATGGATCATGCTCGAAAGTAAATGTAAACCCTGTATTTAATGTCAGGAAAGCTCATGATCCGTTTCTACCGGGTAAATCTGAGTCTGTACATGGTCATTTATGATTGCAAAAACAGGAATCTACTTTAATGATTTCAAAAAAAAGAGAATTTACCAAACTCAAATATTTAATTTAGGTGGTGTTTTTGAAGTTATATATATGATATGCATGTTTTAATTTTATAGAAACAAATTTGGAACTCCATTTGGGATTTTTTCAAACTGGTCAAAGTCTGAATGTGTTAATTGTAGTGTTTAAATACCTATTTATAGTCTATGGGTTTGTTTTGAAAATTTCATTTGAGAGTTATTAGTTAATGCTTTTAAACTTGAAAACTAGAAAAAAAAATAAAGATATGATGTTAAAACATTAAAATAGTTTCTTTTCGTCAAAAAAGGTGGTCCATTCTAATATATATTGGATCCAGATTTTTAGGTACATACACTTTTTCTGTCGTAATGGCTGATTTTCAGATGATGACAATCAACAATTCGGACATTAAATTTATTATAAAAAGTAAATGTTAGAAAGATTGATTGCTGTAAGTCCCAATTAAATCTCAGTACTCGACAAAACCTATTTCACACTTGAATCTTAATGAATGTTTTTACAACCCTAACATTGTAGAATTTATATAAATACCAAATTACTTATAAAAAAATCATTAGAATCTTTGAATGTCATCATCGGAAAGGGAGCCCTTTTGACGGAAAATGGTGTATAAACATGATGTGTATCGTATAATTTAAAAAAAATCAGTAAGATTCTGTCAAAATTTCAAAATGTTTTTTTAAAATAGTAATTTATACACTGATATTGTACATTATCACCCATTTTTCAATCATAAAAATTACTGTATGTCCATATTTGGTAAATTTAAAGTTCCAACAAATTTGATATACAAACTAAGCTTTTCTTTCAAAAACAAAACGTAGCGTGATGTTCTGGAGGCACTTTATAGAATTTAATCTAGAGTCAAAGACAGTATATAATGTGAAATCATTTAAAAATCACCTTAAATATAAAAAAATTACATTTTATAAAAAATGAAGTATCTTTGGCACTTTATTTGCGGCGAAGACACACAATATTCAACATGTGTTTCATTTAGAATACACATCCTCATCTAATTCAATGATTATTGCTTTAATTTTATGGAACCAGTTTGTTATATTTGCCGATATCAAATAAATAAAACCATATGAAAAGTCAACACCGAGTTATAGGTCCAAATTATGGTTTGTCGAGTCAAATTTGGTGAACGAAAAACAAAACTTAACTGGGCGAGAACCAAATTAGTCTAAAACAAAAATCAAATATTACTGGAAAAAGCCGCAAAAAATACATTAGCACCAAATTAGATTGGACAAAAGCTTATTTGCGCTGAAAACCATGTATCTTCTGTATATTTGCAATGGACTGAGCGGATTAAGTTTATTTGAAATATGCAGTGTAATTAAACCTAATACTCAAATATTTGTTTTATATATTCGGGATTTAATATGATTTAAATGTATATTCAAAAACTGCCGCGCGTGCGTATAACAAACCTGTATGATGTACCTTTTATCATAAGTACGGAAAATAATAGTTTGTTTGGTTATAGTGTCGATAATCAAAAATTTGTATCGTTAAAATATATATGTATTAAATTCAAACGCAATATGAAAAGACTAGTTTGGATCACTTGAAGAACATGGGTGATCTTTCTCTGACATAGATAAGTTTTTCACATATTAAAATCAGTGTATGCAGTGAATATATTTCTATTGGATAAAACCAAGATTACTTTTTTTTTAAATTTGAAAACAAATCAGTTTTAATCTTATGATAATTTGCGCGTGCGTTTTAGCTCGTTCATAGTTAACTCACGTTATATGTATTATTTTCTTTTGATGAGTATTATGGTGCGTATGATGAAAACAATAAATGGATAAATTTGGATTAAATATTTTCGTCTCATTGATACGATGCCATTAATCTGTTTATTCCCCTGAGATTAATTTGCTGTGTCAAATATCCTCACAATAAATGACTCATAATATGGTATGGATCGTTTTGTTGTTGACTGCATTAAACGAATTTATAGGGTCGCATGTTTCCAAAAACAATTGCACAGATGTTGATGGTATTCTAATTTATATTTCTAGATAAAATTATGATGAGAGCAGTGTACACATTTCACAACTTTCGAAAACAACACTGTACTTCTGAGGACACTCCTTATAATGATTCCTGGTTAATGGGAACCATCGAAAATTATATCGAACGCTGTAATAAATCTCTTATAGTAGATCTAAATTGTTCTATCCATAATCTAACAGTGATGGTCCACAATTATTACGATAACATCATCGGTTAGTTTCGATTATAACAAATCAGATTGCACTGATTATTTTGATGAATGGTTCATAAATATTGGTATTTATAAAATATTCTCTACACATATGTGCAGGTTCTTTTCGTATAACCGTTTTCATGATCTCCCATCATTCATAAATTACCTGAGAAATAGATCGATCTCTCAAGAAAATTATACGAAAATGATTATATCTGCGCAGTGCAATCTCGAACGTGTGATTGGTGAAGTTTCTGACGCCCAGAATTATTTCAATGGTAACATATGTTAAAAAACCAGAAAAAAGAAATGAATTATTGAAATACTTAATCATGATTCGAAATGAAACAAATGTAACCAAGCTGAAAGACTCGGATTTGGAGAGAGAACTAAATAAATATCCTTTGTTCAAGAATTGGAGCTCAGATCGATATTTTTCGAAAATTTTATTATGTTATCTTCGAAATGACAACTTCGATAAATTGGTGAATACAGAGTCGAATTTCCATGATCATATGTGGGCCACAGTACATCTTTCTCACAAACTGGAGGACTTTCTGTTTTTTATTGGTGGCCTTGCGGTTGGGATGGTTATTTTGGCATTAATGAATAAAAAACGAGGAATTTTCGGCTCAAGTTTATTATTTTAATTTTAGAAACTTCAATAAAATTACCAGCAAATGACATACATTATGATGTTGGAAATGATCATATATCCGGTTTGTGATTATCTCAGGCTACCAAACTATTAGCAAATAAAACACTTTAGTTAATATTTAAAAAAAGTTTTTCTAAACATTAATTTGTCATCTTTTCATTTTATGGTTACAAATACATTAATGTTACATGCTTATTCATCAAACGAGTATGTTGGTTATGACGTCATATTTCAAATGACATGTTTCAGTTTTTCTTTGATGTCATTCCTATTTCAGCATGTTGTTAGATGATAATACATTCACATTTTGTTATTTAAAAAAATATTTGGCTGGTATGCGTCTAGCTTTTACCTTTTATCTAACAGGTAAATTTCAAAACAACTTCAATATGTTATTAAAGTGCTTTTTTCTCTGTCTTTGGCCCCAAGCATCTGCATTTTATTTGTTTTCGCAGTCAACAATTTAAATATAGTAATAGGTTTGTGTAGACACCATTCATAGATTTGCTGTGATTTCTCAATCATATATTAACAGATACGGCATTTAATGTTGAAATTTTGTCTCTGCTTATTTGAGCATCATAAAAATTGATTAATGATCTTGGGTTTCCTAATGGAATTCATCATTGTTACGATCAAGTTAGTTACATTTTTATAGCTAAAATTATATCTATATTTTTGATTCATAACTAAAAATCCAGGTTTTCCGTCCATATTAGCGTTTGTCCAGTCCAATTTTGTGCCGCTGTTTTTTAGCGGCTCTTTCTGGTTAAATATGGTTTTTGTATTAGTCTGATTAGGTTATTTCCCAGTTAAATTTGGTTTGTTATCCATCAAAATTTTACTGAAAATCGCCACAAAAATACAGTCTCACCAAATTCGACTTGACAAACGCTCATCGCCCCTTAAAACCCTGTGCTTTAGGTTTATTTGTTATAGACTAAGCCAATTTAGTTTATTTCCTATATGCAATGTAAATAAACTTTAATACGCAATTATTTGTTTTATCTATTCAAGGTTTAATATGATTAATAATGTATATTCGAAAACTTCGGCTCAAGCGTAGTCAAAATCGGTATATTATGACTTTTTTCATAATCAATGAAAAATTATAGTTTATTTGGTTATCATGTGGATGATCCAAAATTTGTATCGTTAAATATAAATGTATTCAATTAAAACCTGATATAAGACAACTTAAGTTTGAATCAGTTGAAGAACATGCGTGATCTTTCTGACATATATCAGTTTTGCACAAATTAAAATCAGTGTTTGCAGTGAATATATTTCTATTCTAATAAACCAAGAGTACTTTTTTGTAAAATTTGAAAACAAATCGGTGTAAGTTAATGATAAGCGGCGCGTGCGTTTTGAGTCGTTCATAGTTAACCGACGTTAAATGTATTATTTTCTTTCGATGATTATTATGGTGCGTATGATGAAAATAACAAATGGATAAATTAGGATTAAATATTTTCGGCCCATTCATACTATGGCATTCATCTGTTTATTACACTAAGAATAAGCTGGGCTGTCAAATAAACGCACAATAAATGAAGTCTAATATGCTGGTGATCGTTTTATTGATGACTGTCATAAACCAAGTTATAGGCGCGCACGTTTCAAATGACAATTGCACAGATGTTGATGGTATTCTTGTATTAATTTCCAGATAAAATTATGATGAGGGCAGTGTTCACATTTCAAAATTTTCAAAAACAGCACTGCTCTTCGAAAGACACTCCATATAATGATTCATGGTTAATGGGAACCATCGAAAATAATACCGAACGCTGTAATAAATCTCTTATAACAGCTCTAAACTGTTCTATCCATAATCTAACAGCGATCGTCCGTCATTATTACGAAAATTTCATCGGTTAGTTTCGATTATAACAGATCAGATTGCACGGATTATTTTGATGAATGGTTTCTAAATATTGGTATTTATACAATATTCTCCAAAAATATGTGCAAGTTCATTGCGTTTAATCGTTTTCATAATCTCAAATTATTTATTAATTACCTGATAAATCAATCAATATCTTATGAAAATTATACAAGAATGATTATTTCTGCGCAATGCAAGCTTAGCGGGGTGATTGGTGAAGTTTCTGCCGCTCAAAACAATTTCAAAAGTAATTTGAATTTGAGAATCAGAGAAAAGAAATGAATTTGTGAAATATTTAATCAGGGTTCGGAACGAGACAAATATAACTGGCCTGAATGACTCGGATTTGATCGAGAAACTAAAAGAATATCCGGCGATCAAGAACTTGAGCTTAGATCGATATTTCTTGAAAATTTTAATATGTCATATTCGAAATGACAACTTTGATAAATTGGTGGAAACACAATCAAAATTGCATGATCAAATTTCGCCCTTCATTCATCTGTCTCACAAAGTCGAGGACTATCTGTTTTTTATTGGCGGCCTTGCTGCTGGGATGGTTATTTTGGCATTGACGAATAAAAAACGAGGAATTTTTGGCTCAAGTTTATTATTTTAATTTTAGAAGCTTCAATAAAATTACCAGCGAATGACATACATTATGACGTTGGAAATGATCATATATCCGGCTTGTGATTGTCTCGGGCTACTAAACAATTACCAAATATAACACTTTCATTAAATATTAAAAAAATGTTTTTCTAAACACTAATTTGTCATTTTTTTTAATTTTATATCCACAGACATTTAATTTACATGCTTAATTATCAAACGAGCGTGTTGATTTCGACGTCAGATTTCAAATGACATGTTTCAGTATTCTTTGATCACATTCCTATTCCAGCGTGTTGTTAGATAAGAATATATTCACTTTGTGTTATTTTAAAAAATCTTTTGGCTGATGTGGGTCTTGCATTTACCTTATGTGTTTCCGAAAAAATAAATCAACATAAATACGTCATTTAAATGCCGTTTTCTCTTCGTATTTGCTACGAAGCTTCTGCGTTGTATTTGAATTAACAGTTAATATTTCAAATATACTAATATGTTTGTGTCGATAACCTTCATGGTTCTCTGTCATTTCTGAGACGTATGTAATTATATACGACATTATATTATTTAGTTTTGTCTTTGTTTATTAATAATTATAAAAATTGAATTCTGATAGAGACTTTCCCGATCAACTCCGACACATATTACTCAAATTTTATCGATATTTTTTATTAAAAAATACATTTTACATCTATCTATATTTAATTTCATCTTCTAATAGTTTTTTTTTGTATTTAAGCATATTTCGGTAGTAGGCCATCACAGTCAGAATGTGAAATTTCTTTTGAGGGACTTTCTATTTAATTAAATAGGTTAATTACTGATCTCATGGATGCTTGTCACCTGGCACTCTTGATAGAACAATATCTTCCTTTGAATGAAAAACATTTTTGTGTATACTTCACGCATGACTTTGAACAGTTCTTGTTCTGAGGAGTACTTGAATGTATATTTAAAATGGACAACATTAGGTTGTACAAAATGAATAGGGTCCAGATCATGATGCAAGAAAAAGGACGAAAGGTAATATATCTTCCATCGTACTCGCTTTTCCTTAACCAGATTTTTAATTTTCCATCATAATTGAAGAAAATTGTGAAACCAGCTTCCCCTAGATAAGAAACTGAAAATTTGAACCAAATGACTCAATAGAAATTAAACCTTCTGGCTGTGATAGGTATTACAGAAATATCATAAAATACAAAGGGCTTTATTTATGAGAGGAATTAAATTATTAGATGTATAATTTATTACTTTTTTTATTGCTAAATATTGACGAAATTAGAGTTAAAAAATCTAACGGGCTTTATCGGGAACCCTATTGTTAAATTTTTTAGAGGAAAGTGAGTTTGATATCAAACTATATATAATTCAATTATCATCGTTTTATAGATAACGAAGAATCATTCACATTTTCCGCCTAAAATACAAAAAACATACCTTAAAGAGAAATACAGATTTATATCAGTTCTTACGTCGTTTCTAACACAATCTTTAAAACGTGCGGCAAGTTCATCACATGTATAACTTGGTTGTTGTCGAATTCTAGCGAACTCTTCAGGAGTCCACACTTCAATTGAATTAACGAGAAAATATAGTAATTGGTAACAACAATTCTCTATTATATTTTGATGAAGCAGATCAGCTACAGAACCTTGTTTTATCTCTGCAATATGTGATCTTGCAAATGAATTTGCGTGCAATGCCTCAAGGTCATATGTTTCATATGTTTGACCGTAATTCCGTCTAACATATCCAGGAAATAGGTGGTAACTTGAACGTAAGAAAAACGACATGGTATCTCTTTCAATCTACATCATAAAAATAATTCATGATTAATATTTATAAGTTTATAAATGGAAATATATGATCATTGAAAATTTGAGGGTTTTAATGTGTGGGAAATATCAAATATCATCATTTTGCTATCTGATTAATTCTTTTATAACGAAGATTACATATTCGTCAATAAGTTTGACTATCATCATTACAGTAACCATACTAATTAGTAATGTATTTTTGGCCTTAACCTTTTTCGATGAAGCTCAATGAATACTTTATCTCCAAACTCATACTTTAAATAATATATTTGATCAAATAGTAGTTATTTAAAAAATATCGGTGCTGATATTGATAAAAATTATCATAGGCAATTACCGATTTTTACATTCAAACGTGTCCACTGTGATTTTCAAACGTTTCCACTCTATTGTGCATGTGTCTATTTTAATATAAATATATCATTTTATTTCCTTTTCGTCGTAATTGACCATTTTAATTATAATTATTTGAACATCCATATTACAGTATTCGAACATTTAGATTTAATTCTTCGTTTTCTGTCATTATTTTGAATAATGTGCCATTAAAAGATGACGTGCGCGCATTTGATGTACACGATTGAATGTAAAAACCGATTATAGAGAATAATGATTTTCATATTTACTAATTTTGAACTAATAATTCCTTTCAAATCGTTTTTATATTGTTATATGCAGCGTGTCCATGATATCCTGGGTCAAATATTACGAAAAAGAAAAAAAATGACATATTTTATATTTAAAATTGACGCGTGCGCTATGGGGTGGAAACGATTGAAAATCACGGTGGACACGTTTTAATGTAATAACCGGTAATTTACTATTCACGTTTTAAAATAATCCTGTATTTCGAATATCAAAAATCGGATTAAGATTCAACTGAAGGCGCCATCTCCAATTTTTCACAATCATCGATTTATATTCCATACAATAAATATATGAGCCGACAAAATCAGATGAATATATTCAGCTAAGTATGATTCTATTAGAAAATTGTTTCGATCTAGTAAAATCATAAAATAAAGAGTGTTTACAACAAACACCATATTTGTTCCATACACGGAGAAATTTATTTTCACTGTTGATTCGAAGATGATCCACTCACAAATGATATTGCTTTTTTTCGCATCATAAATCTGTTTCTTTTGTTTGATAAAAACCTTTAATGACGTAATCAGAGGTTCATATAACTCCACACTCGGGCTTAAAGAAACAAAAAGACCTGATTGTTGTCAGTTTATCACAATATATTTTTTATATGCGGTTTTCATTACTCGGATTTGTCTTGGCCTATGATAGGCCTTCAAAATACAGCGTGAATCATTCAACTACCCCACGCGCGGGATGGCGGCTGTTTTTTTTAATTTTGATGGACCAAGACAACTATTATAATTTAACAGACCAACAAAATTCCATAAACCTAGGGGAATGGTATTTTTTGATTTAACTGAAGAGTTATAAGTAAAAATAAAACAATTTCAAACGAAATATGGCGCCTCATTATATCGTCTGCAAATAGTCCTATAAAATATTCAGATAGCCCTCCATTATATAGCGTTAGTGAGGCTTCAGCTAGGAAAATATATATTTTCTATATAAAAGAGGGTAAGGATAACAAACTTAAAGCAGGTGGAAGAGTCAGGTCATATGACAGGATTCGTGTAGGGAGTTAGTATGCGATATCATTGATGAAGATTACACTAGATACTATTCCCCAAGCGTACGACATTTTATTCGACTCAACCAAATATAACGATATCCAGATTGACAGAAAACTGATGTCGCAAAAAATTGCATTATTTCTTGAATATGATAAAACTAATTTCTAAAAGAAGAAACCATCCTGCAACAATTAAAACTCGGAAAACAATATGCAAAACTTTTTTGCGAATGGCTCCCGATGGTTTCAAAATAATATATGTTAATGAAACGGAATTCCAAGTAAAGATGGTAAATAAGTGTGGAAGATCCGAAAAGAGCGTTGCAGCAGTTAGAACGGTACCAGCACTACGAATGAAGTATTGTTCGGTAGCTGCTGCTCTGTTTTGCGATGATTTAATTAACTTTAAAATATCTGAGAGATGATACCATAAGGAAATATTTGAGGAATATCCTTCTGAAGTTTTCGAAATTTTGAAGGATAGAGGAATTGCCAGCGCTTATTTGGTGATGGATAATTTGGCATTCCGTAAAACTTATTAGTTTGCAATACCATCATCGCATTCGGCTATTCCCCTGTATTTCTGCAACCTTGTAGCCCATTTCTCAACCCAATCGAAAATGTATATTTTTAAAAGAAGTTGGTTGTAAGGTAGGGGAATTCAAGAAATGCCATAACTATTCGCATTAATTTCAAGAGGGTCAATTCCTATTACTCCATCTGATTGTACTGGCTTTTACAGAAAAATGGAATCCTATCTGCCAGAGTGCATCGAAGGAGTACCGATTGAAACATAGTTATACATTTTTAACTTTACGTTTTTAGAACCCTTTGAAAATTTCTTAAATGTCTGTAACATTTATATCGCTGCTTCAGATGGAAAAATCGATTGCATAGTTTTTAAAGTTGATTGAAAAATTTCATTCGCTTCGCCGCGGCTGTGAAAGTTGAATGATCAACGCTGTATTTGAAAAAATTACTTTCTTTAAATTTAAACACTGAAATGTTTGTTACATGATTCATGTTTTGTTTCAATAATGATTTCATATATTTTTATACAGTGAAATTAATTATGAGTGGCGTGATTTGTGGTAAATCTTTATGACATTCAATTTGAAAGATATATATCATGAATAGAAATACATCTTTTCGTTACAAATCTATAATTTTAATCCATGATATGACTATCTCATACGAATAGTGTATATGATTTCGAACCCATATAATCTTGTTATTAATTAATCAAATATCCGAAACAGGACGTTTTGGCGCAAGACGTTTTGGCGCAAAGAGATTTATAGCCGCTATGCTTTATAGACCGCGCCTTTAGTCATTGGGGTTCGGCGCCATAGGGGTAGTAGGATAATTTTTGGCGCCATCGTTTAAATGGATTATATATGGCGGTAAATCCTTCATTGTTGTTTAAATTACGTTGCAATTTTCATATAATGATTTCAGTAAAAATGAGGGTATGACGTTTTGGCGCAGGGCGTTCTATTAAACCTGTCTTAAGTCTCTAGAAGTTGGCTAGCTAAATTTCACAGAATATTAGTGGCGCCACATTTTAGTGTTGTCAATATTTGGCGGGAACTATTTAATCAACATTAAAATGATGTAAATTTGTTCGTAATTCAATTTTAGCAATAACGATATTTGAGGTTTTGGCGCAGAGCGTTTAAACGTTTTTTTTTAACTCACAAGAGGTTTAACGTAAGAAATTTATTTGTAATTTTATTGTCGCCACCATTGTCTTAATCATTTTTTGCGGGAAACATTAAATATTTTTCATAACGTTTAATCATTTTCGAAAATTGGGATTTTAATGATTATTTTCAAACTAGTTTCGCATAGATCCGTTGGCGAGAAAATTTTTGCCATAATAATGCTCTGTATTTTTTTAAAAGAGTCAGTTACTTTTTAAAGTAAAATTTGAATAGTTAGATGGTGCTCAACATCAATAACTTTACAAAAATCATCAACATATACGTTTTCATCAGTTATTGATGATAAAGAGGCAATGAATATCTTATTAATTTTCAGTCATTTTGAGACTGCCAACATGGTTTGGATCCAAAAATTAATAGTAGAGCCATAGTTTGTAGTCGAATAACATTTGATATTTTATTCGGTGAAGGCAGAATTTCTCGACGCAGTGGTAGAATTACTATTTTGTATACCTCCTCTAAAAAACCTTACAAAACCACTGAACAGATAAAGGTATTTCAGATTTTTTTCAATAAACTACTGATAGCCATAAATTATCCTTAGCTATGAAGAATAATCCAAGATATTCTGATTCATATCTGTCAATGTTTCAGCAAATAAGAGGCTGAATTTGTTTATCTCTGGTTCAAATGTAGCTTTTTGTCCAACTATCTACATATTCATATCATTTAAATGATTTTTTTTTCAATTTGATAAAAAATATAACAACATTTTTGATATACACCATTTTCGTTTCGAATGGCCGACTTTCCGATGAGGACGTTCAAAGGTTCTGAATTTGTAATTTTAAGTAAATTGATATTTATATGGATTCTACCTTTTAGAGTTGTGATAATATTCATTCAGATTCAACAGTGGAATATGTGCTGTCGCTTACAGATATTAAATTCTGTCTAACAGAGAAGTATCTTCCTAAAATTTACTTGTTCTAATAAATTACAAATCGGAATCTTTGAATGTCATCATCGGAATTTCGGCCATTTTCGATGAAAAATGGTGAATTGATTTGCAAAAATTAGAACAGGTTTTAACATATATATGAAAATACACAAACAAGCCTTCATAAATATTCAGGCATCAGATTTTATCGTTGGTCTCTAAAATATATAAGAATATACACTATTTTCTGTCCTAAAAGGGCAGACTCATCGATTATGACATTCAAAGATTCCGATGTTTGTATTCATCATTAAATTGATATTTTTATAGGTTCTATCTTTTATGTTTGTGAGAATCTTCATTCAGATTTTTGAGATAAATATAGGCTGTCTTTAAACTGAGATTTGATTTTGCCTAACAGCACATAATATTTCTATTATTTACTTTATATGTTAAATTCATCTCGGAACATTTGAACGTCATTATCGGAACGTCGACCATTTTGGATGAACCTTGGTCTAACTGTATTATTCTGATTCTGAGTAAATGAATATACTTTAATTACGCACTTAATTTAGGTTGATATAAGAAATATTTAGACAGAAAAATATCATAAAAATATACTTTTGTCCATCAAATAAAACATTTAATCGAGGTATAGATATTTGCTTCATATGTGTGAAATTTACTATTATTTGATACATTTAATTTAAAGTGATTTTTTATTTTTCAGGGTTAATGGATATTATATCATGTATGAACATCTAATTTTAAATTATTCACGAATGTCCGATAGTAATGCGCATAATAAAAAATCGTAAAATATCTGTATATTATGTTTAAAGGTATAAATTGCTATATTTTATGATTTTTGAAACAAAGCCATCTCAGATAAAATCAAATACATTTATTCAAGACAATAATTCAAAAATCTAAAATAAAAATTTCATAAATTATTAAATGAATACTCAAATAAATATTTTAAATCAAGAATAATCTATATTAAAATGTATAAATCGGTAAGTGGTTATTGGATCACTAACCGGAAGGCAAACGCAGTCAGAATATCTTGATGAGAAAACTATAGTATGAACCAAAGCAAAGAAGATTTGGCAGGATTGTAGTTTGTGAAACAACATCCAACAACTTGGAACAGAATAAACCTAATTTCAATGTACCCTTTAAATAGTCCTGGTATCCCTGGTAGATATCTGAGTTATAATTAACGAACAAAGAGCCGGTTTGTTCAATGATAACAACGTCAAATTATGATTAAAATGAAAAGATGTATCTAGGAGAGATATCGAAAATATATTTTCCAGTCAGTAAGCCAGTTATATTTATGATAATATCAACCATCCGTTACATGAATGGAGAGATGCATCGAGCCAAAATATGTATATGCTAAGACACATACAATCATTTATTTAATGATTAACTCAATCTCGAACGAGAATAAAACGAATCCGATCAATCGACTATTTGTCCGTTTAATGATACCAAAATTGTCAAACGGCCACTATCCGCAGATTCTGTCAAAACAACTTACAAATTCATTAAATCCAGTTTTAAAATTAAACAAACGAATATAACATATTGGTATGATTTTAACTCTTTTTAACCTTAAATGTCGTTGAGATTAAAGAATAAAAACGTAGAAACTGATTTGATAATGTGAAGTTCGGTTGATATTATCCATGATTTGTTACTCATAGTTCAGCAGATTCAATATAAATAATCTCTGAATGTCAAGAGTTGGCATATACATTTTGTACTTTTCTCAGAAAAATGATTTTATCAATCACATTAAAACAGTTGTCAATCTGGATACAAATCATTTTCAGTTAAATATTTACACATGACACTATGATTTAATATCAATCTAGAATAAAATGGTATTAAATAATAAAAAAATGGATTGATAGATGTCTTATATTATTTACAGAAAAATCCTTATGATAACGTAAAGTTTCTTTGGGCATGCGTTGATGCTGTTTTATAATTAAAAAGCACTATCATCAATATTCCGACAACTTATTTAGAATTTTGAGATATATTTGTTAAATTTATTACAAATATGTACCTTGAAAATTTCTTAATCCAAAAACTACTCATTTAAATTGCGGTGTTAAGTTAGATGTTGTGGAATGAACTGATTATTTTGTCTTTATAACATGTTGATATTCCATTTTCCTGGCGGTATCTACAAATTTACTTGTATTTGACCTCATTATGCAGTGTGTTACAAATATGAAGACTCGCATCAGTGGTTGTATTCTGTTTAAATTTGATTTCATTCAAGAGAATACCCTTTGATCTTACAAGTATAAAAAGCAAAATTTGAAAATCTGTAAACGGTAAATGTATTTTGATTTCGCTTGCCATCAAAAAGAAGCAGTTTATATGAAACATAAGACTTATACTTTGATATTATGGACACCCCATTCCGTCCATATTCAGTAAACTCTATATAATTTTCAGAAAAATTGGGGAAAACATTTTGTAGAAACGAAAATAGATAGGGTTAAAATAAATTGTTGTTAAACGCATAAAAGCCACTAATTTGTCTCAAAAAACCATGACCATTTACAACTTCAGTCCCTTTTGTCAAGTAATTAATGTTTAGTATAGCTTATGCAAATGAATATATTTATTTTTGTGTACTTTGAGTTTAAAATGAACTGTTACATTAAAAAATTGGCATAAATCTGCTCCATCGTTACTGAATCTTTGATTCTATATATAGAAAGAACTTTAGCTATCGACAAAATATGTTGTGTTAGTTGATTCATGTTTATGCATCGATTTTTGGACTGTGAAAGACCTCTCTCAACATTTGTCAGTATTGGATGGATTACCAGATACTTTGTCACTGCAGTCTTTAAGAGAATTGTGCATTTAAATATTACTTTGTACATTTATTGGTATATGTGTGTATGTTTAGATCTATTTATGTGTGATCTACACCATTTTTCGTTCCAAAATCTCCATGTGTTCAGTTTATATGTCCGATTATCGCGCATGTATCGATTTGTATTATTTCGATTTTCCTATGGATTCATTTAAGATTTCTAATTTTTAACCAAAATCAAATTTTTCTGTATCCTAATCGTAAGTTTGAATTTTGTAAAAAGGTGAAGGAAAATATCGAAAATAGCAACTCAGAACGAAGAACATATAAAAAACTAAGTACTGATGTAAAGATGCTGGCTATAAGCTACATTCAGAGAATTCCAGAAAAGTGTATATATGAAGCAACAAGGAATTTGTCCTGGAACGACGCACGCTTGAGTACAGATATTCCAAGTTTTTGAGGGATGGCAATGTAATTCAGAATAGTCAAGAAGTGTTTAAGTACATTAAAGTAGAAGAACAATATAAACTTCGTATTAAGCAATACATTGAATACAATCAGATAATTACGATAGTCCAAATCCTCTGAAAATTACGAGGATTTCGATTTGATTTTATCAAAACCAACGATATGTGGGACCATTAAAATGTTGAACATATCTTATAAACTTGTAAGGAAAGTACTGATGACTAGAAACATTCCAGAGAAGATATAAGCAAGGTTTATACAATCACAAACCTACTCTGAGAGGTGAATGATTTATTTTATCAAGCATTGGTTTTTTTACCCACAAAGTAGTAATCAATATCGAGGAAAGAGGATTTAATTTGCACACTAAACGACGTAATGGCCGAAGTCAAAGAAACGAAGGTGCACATATTTTTGAAGCGAATTCAATAGGAAGTAATATCAGTGAGTGCTGCGATGAACATTTCTGGTCTCGTTAACTACAGGAGAATTGTTGCTTCATTCAAAAACAAAATGAGTTATCAATTTTTACGAGAATGCTTTAAGTAGTTGTCCAACACACCGAAAATTTTTGTGATGGATACTGTCCGTTTCCATCGTTAAATCGAAGTTCGTTAAGTTGACGAACCTCAAGGCCATCGAATCGTTTTTTTTCCACCATATTCTCCTCAATTTAACCCGATCGAGCTTCTCTATTTAAAGTGGAAACATATTGTAAAGTACGGCATGAACATCATTGATGGAAATACGTGCTTGACAACATTCTCAACAGTTTCTACCAAGATGTCTGGAGACCATTGTGCCATTTGGATTGATGAAGGAACACGCTTTGATTCAAGAGTTTTGCAGGCTAAATCTTTAAAACAAATTTTTACATTTCTTCAAAAATTGGAAATGAATCCTTAAGAAAATTCGGAACGGAAAATAGTGTAAGATATTTTTGGTAGCGTTTTTTAGAAAATTAGTTTGAGCAGACATCTTCTTATAACGGGATTAAACTCTGATTGAAATTATGTGAAGGTATATAATATCGTATATTAAACATACTCGATAATTCATTTCTTGAATGCTAAGGATAGTTTTTATTTTAGAATTCATCGTTTATTCTGCGCGCTGGGAAGTGGTATGAAAACGAAAATTAAGAACGATTCAAGAATATCAATTCTAGTCAAAATTCAATGACATTTTTTTAACTGAAAAATAAACAGTGAAATAATTAGACAGGGATTACTGTTATGTTTCTAAGAATATCATGATGGTACGATTCAAATTGTCTATACATCTAAAATCTGTGTCCTCTATATATTAGAGCACAAATCTCACATTTTGTAGATATTTTGTATGATTTTTTATGACTCTAATCTATATACTCACAAAATCTATTCCCAGAAAATTTTTGCTGATTCAGTGGAATTAAATGCATTAGAAATATTTTCAAATACATATTGACAGCTAATACTAAAACACTGGATCTCGCATTATGTTTGATCGTAACGATTTATGTACAGTAGTTTGTTTTATTCTTAAATAATTTAAAAACAATGTTTTTTAAAATGTGATAACACAGTAACCCCCTCAAAAGACGCTTTTTAAGTATATCTTATTGCGCGATCTCAATTACGGGGCCCTGAAAAAACCTTTTTAAATCCACGCTGCTCATGATCTAGAATAAAAACATCAGATATTTTTGTCATTCAGGGGCTTATATAGAAATAGTATACTAACGATGATTTGTTGAATATTTCAAGAATGTTTGGACATGGGCGGAGAATATTGCGGTTTTCATAACGATTATGATCCCTGCATAAATGTGTCATATGACCCTTATATAACCAATTTTTACACACTTGTGCATTATCTGGCTATTTGTATTCTTCTAAAATGTAATCATATTTCTCTAAATGGATAATTCGTTGATAGTCGTGTGGAATTTAACATTCATACAGTAGTTTATTTATATCATTTTCAGTAAAGAATTTAGTTATGAGACTGTGTGTATAAAATCATAGCTAATTTGATCATCATATTAGTGTATATATGATTTATATTTCATTCGTCGTCTAACAAAAACAAAATGATACCTCAATGAAAAATATAAGTTTGCATCCGATCTTACGTCGTTTGAAATGCAATCTTTCAAACTTGAGATAATTTGGGGTAGATAAACTCCTCGTACATCTCTTACTGCTGAGAACCCTTCAAAGGACCCATGATAAACCCTAATACCCAGAATTTGTAGTTGTTCAATGCAACAATTCTCAATGATATCTGAATTAATCAGATCGGCCACCGAAGCTGACTCAGTTTTAAAATACCTGCTCTTCGAAATGAACATCTATGTATTGCTTCAAGGTAATCCGTTTGTATATTTTGTGAATAATTTCGCCTTAGATATCCTGGAAATGGGTTGTAAATGGAACGTAAGAAAAATTTCATGTTCTCTCGTTCAATCTAGATCAGAACAATAATTTGTAAATAAAATACAAATCGTAATATTTTTAATGCAATAATATCATATTCGGCAGAAAAAAAAACATCTATATTTATAAGATCATGTCCAAGTTAATCATCTAACCATCAGATGTAGCCTCAAAACCATAAATTACACTATTGAATATTTGTTTGATATTCAAAATGGTCACAGCCAGAAGTAGACAGTAGGACGTGATATATTGTGCTTTAGATACAGCTAACGAAAATTAATCATAAAATTTGTTTTATCAAGAAATACATGATCAAACTTCAGTTGTAGCACTAATATTAGGTGATTTAAATGAGAGATATTATTGTTAATTCTCTTCATTATTGGCGCTTTTAACTAAATAACACAAAAACAGTACTCATCATAATCGAAACTAAAACCTATTTGAGTTTGTTTAACCAGTTTTCTAAGCATTTATTAATATTAATTCGAACCTATAGAAATGTACTAACCGAATATGGTGGATATCTTTCGTGATGCGTTATTCATTTTTCAAGTTTTGTCGATGTAGCGAAATAAGTCGAAAATATAATGATCAAATAGAAATGAAAAATTTCTTGTCATATTTCATAAAATATAAACTTATTTACACAATTTTTAAATCTGTATTATTATTTCAATATTTGCTAATTTTAATGATTTCTAAAAGAAAGGTGGTTTATTTTTGATAAACTGAATATGAGCCATCCTTTTTCGTGAGTCGTAGAAATTTTCTTGATCTTGGAGAATTTGATCACAAATATGAAAATCCTGGATATATTTATATCTTAAGATCTATTAGATTACACCATGAATTGATTGCCATTTAATTTTGAGCAGAAATATATCGAATTTACAGTTAATTGTGTTCAAATTTGCCTTTTTTATTTAATGTATAAAAATTTTATAAATTAGTATTCATTTTTCACTTAAATTCTTAATTTAAAATTTCTCATCACATATTAATTTTACATTTAAAAGATAATTTATGAGGTTTAATAGTCGTAATTACTTTGTAGCTACGAGATGTGTGGACAATTGTTTTTGACACTCAATTTCAAAAACATGCGCCATAAGTAGGATTGCATCGATTAATTTTAAGTTACTAAAATTTGAATGAATAACTTTCAAAAACAACTTGTTTGATTAATTAGGATCTCTCATCTTCATTTTTTACTGAACAAAAAAAGGAGAAATATTAATCTCTTTCATTTTGGTTATAAACAAAACTGTAAGTAAATATATACGCTGTAATTTGACCAATATGTCTACTTATTTAAAAATTTTTTTCGATGTATTAAACAAAACACGCCTGAATAATAAATAATCTATTTTTACTGGTATCTCATCAATTGTTGTATATGTTAATCTGGATAAAAGAACCCGCGAGATAACTTTACTGCCAACTATATATATATGCAAATAAATATTAACCTCTGTATCATAATAAGCTATACATAATCTAGAACAGATTTTAACTTATGTTTGTCCGGTGTTTTAGGAAATAAAAGTAGGTATGTTTATGCTAGAAAAAGTTTGATTGTGAACATTCAATCGAAAATAAAAGTATCTCAACTCAATTTTTGAAATAGAAAGTGCCAAAACAAATGGATGTATTAAGTATCGAAAATTTGATCACTTTACAAAAATGGGATAAAATGAATTCATGTTGTCATTCATTAAAACTGTGCATATTCTGTAATGGGTCGATTTATTTGTATTTATTCAAATGCATGAGATTCATCTGTAGCAAATTTAAATTATTAATCAGTATATTTTGGTTGATCAAGGTTACAATGAATAAACGAATTCTACAAAAATTGAGTTTGCGTTATATTAAAATGCAGTATAAAACCTGAAATGGAATATATTATAAAAATAAATTAATTTCCAACGGATTGTATTAAATCTGATGAGAAGCACTTTTCGTTAATTATCGATATCAGTTATTTATAGTTAAAATAAATGTAAAAGAGTGAATTCTGTTCAATTTTGTATGTTTAGTTGGTTTAATAGATTTTTGGTCTTACGTATTGTTATATTCGAGTACAATCTTATACTGAAATTCTGAGTCGTTGTTAGCGTAACACATTTATTAATCTTAAACCAACATTGTTAATAATAGTCAAAATCCAAAAAGTATTGTGCGCGTGCGTATTGTATCAGATGAAATACAATAATTGAAACAAAAACAATCATTAATAAAGTGAAAGATATTGATGAGGGAAAAGCTAGAAAAAAACCTTAAATACAACATCGTAAATTTAAAATAAAGAGAAGCACCCTGTAAATTATTACTGAGGTGCTCAAGGGCGCGAATCGTATAAGAAAGAGATATACTAAACCACATATTTGAGACTTCTAAGTCGTCTTTTTACACCTTGGAGAAATGAAAACTTAGATGACACATAGCTGCAGCTAATTAAATAGATTCTCTTGATTTCAAATCAAATTAATACAAAAACAGGTCAAGCGGTATTTGTTTGTAGAATGTAGATCTACGTGGCAGTTTGAAAATAGTTTCAGTCGTCAGAAGATTGTAGATGATTTATTTTTGATAACCTTAAAACAATCATGATGACATATTAGTGATTTTAGACACCAGTAAACGTTCGTTTATTTTATTTTTGTTATATGGTTGATGAAATATATTTTCATCAAAAATGTTGAAAAGTATCCGTGGCGCTTAAAATATATTTCCGCTAAACGAATAAAAATGAAAGTAGTAAATTTGAGTGATCAGGTAAAGGAATATCTTTATCGATTGATTTTTAATTTGTCAAGCCTTTGATTCTCAGATTTATTGAACTTTCATATGGCTCTACTGGTAACAATTTCTGGTTGATGGATGAAGTGATTGGCTGTTATTGTAATTTTTCAACTACGTCTAAGTATTTATTTGAAAATCTGATACGAATGTTTCACAGAGCTACACCTAATTGAAAATAGAGCATCAAATCTAATGTTTACGAACAATATGACCACTAATGATATTTGGTTGTGAAAAAGTTGACCGATAAATTCCAAAAATTCACTCGCATTTTCGCCATTTTAATGAGAGATGAAAATCGGAATTAGAAGACTATTTCGCCATGTAGTTGTGTAATACTTCAAGTATCACGTTCACTAGTTATTTGTGTATAGCTCAAATAACTCAATTTAACAGTCTAAAACAATCTACTAGTAAATCATTTGGATTGTTTGAAACACATCGAATTTTAACAAAATCATTACCAGGGAATAGTCAGAATTTCGTCAATACTATTCGAACGTTCACATCGATAAAAAATCAAAAAAACCCAGCTACTATGACGACAATATCAACCTTTATTTTTGAGATCAGTTTTCTAGGATTTAATTGCGCAACATTTATAAAATAATTACGAAAGTAATTTAAAAAAATATACACGCGCGTGTTTTGTTCATGTATAAGAATGCCACATTCGCCGAACAGAGTTGTTAATATTTAGAAGAACAACTTCCGAAAATGCCGCGCATTTAAATTTATAATTATAATTGTCCGCGCAGCAGTTTAAAAATGTGTGATCATGATCATAGTGAAGTGTATATTCAAAATTCAAAATTTTCAAAGTTTATATTGGTTTGATGACTTACCGGAGGGCAAACACAGTCCACATATCTTAATGACAAGGTTATCGCCAGGAGAAAAGCAATGATGCTTTTATCAGATTGAACTTTACTGAATAACATCACACAAGTTAAACCAGTATTTACAAAGCCAAAATTACCTTCTAAAACGTATTGATAGCTGATAAAAATGTCTTAATCATAATTTACAGACATGAAATCTGCTTTTGTGAATAGCGCAAATCTTATCTTTAATATAAATGAAAGATATATCAAGGATGTTGGTCAATTTGATATTATTGAAACAATTAATCAGGTTTATCAATGATGGCAACGTCTAGCATTGACTTAAATGTACATTAATATCTTGGCGCGATTTCAGTCTGTCAAGACAATTCGCAAGATATTAGGTTAAGATTTCACGAAACTGATATTAATGAATAATCTATGTAGAATTAATATCCGTTGGATAATATATTGACATAGTGAGTCTTAGGGTTCATATGAGACCTGTCAAAACAACGTCGAATAATACATATAAATGATATCAAACAAACAAATTTTTAACTAGAATTACGTCACATATGTTCTAAAATTTCATGTTTGTAAATACTAAAACATCGTAATTTTTTGTCACGATGTGAAAAATCCTACTTTATATGTTGTACACTTTTGCCATGCGTTATGCTTTCTAATTCTGGTAATTTATGATATCAGAGAAAAGTCTGATAAGTAGAACGAAACTTAAAACACTAGATGTGGAAATTTACATATTGTTTAAAAATGTTGGTAAGGATACAAGTAAAAACTATATTCCAAATATAATTTACTTTCTTTTTTATGTTAAATTGTATGTTTTGGATTCTCCATTTTTTTTCAGGAGTGATCGTAAATTTGAAACACTAAAAAATATACTGTTGTAACTATCCCAAAAAGTCCCATTGTTTGGGTGTGTCAGACACATTTTATCGTCTGAAAGTGTATACCATAACTTCTAATCTGTTTTGACTATCTTGGAGTGAAATGTCTGAACTCTTTTTCAGTCAAACTAATAAATGTTGACTCTATCAACCTAGGTCACGGTTTTATGAAATAACCTTACAATATACACTAATCCCTGTCTGTCTTTCAGCCATACGCAATTTTCCTTGAATTATGACTGGGAGTACTATTTCATGATTTTCGTTTTTACATCATTTGACATGCGTAGAATAAACGATGAAATCTAAAATTTTATTAGCCTTAGCATTAAAAATAAATTCTTGAATATCTTTAATATATTGTATCTATATATGAATTCGAAGATTTATTGCCGATAATTGAGATCAAAGACAAATAAAAATTTATTAGTTTATTTTTAACTCGAAGTACATAAAACTAAACATATTCCTTCGCAAAAGCTTTAAGAGCGTTTATTACTGCCCACTCTCAACTAAAATCTAAATATTCATGTTATTTTGAGTACAATTAATGATTTGAACCGCATCTAACCACCAATTTATGTTAACTCTCTCAATTTTTATACCACGTGTATTTTTCCGTTTTTTCAAAGTCGTGTCCGTCAATGGCCGAAAATTAGACATGATTTATTGTATTGTTTCAAATATCTCAACCAGTAGAATTGTGTTAGAAGCGACAGATTCCGAATCAAAGACTATATCTATTTTAGTAAAAAAAATTAAGATAATCAAGCTGAAGTTATATTGGCCGTCTATAATTATATATGATACCTTAATGAAAAATATAAGTTTGCGTCTGAATTAACCTCATTTGTTAAGCAATATTTCAGATGTGCAGAAAGCTCAGGGCATATATTTCGAAAGTGTTCTCTTAATCCTCTCCATTCATAGTGACTCCAATGAACAAAAGAATGAGATACAACACGTAGTTGTCGGAAACAACAATTCTCAATAATATCTTCATCAACGAGAGTAGCCACAGTACCTGGGTTAGAATTTATATACTTGATTTTTCAAATGAGCATTTATGTAAAGCTTCAAGGTCATCTGTGAGGTAATTCCGCACATAATTTCTACTCACATATTCAGGAAAAGGACTGTAACTTGAACGCAAGAAATATATCAGGATATCTCTTTGAATCTAAGAATAAAATTTATTCGTAAATGAAATAAAAAAAGGTTTATTTTTTATCGCTAGACGAAGGCATAATGATCACAATTCAAACAGCCGTATTTATCGCACAGAATCAAATTTAATCAATTAAGCATGAAATAATAACATTCAAAGTAAATTTACATGAGTGAAAACCCTTGTATATTATACGAAACTGATCGCTGCATTATTCATTTACATCAAAGCCTATAATGACTGAAGAAACGGAGTTTTTTTGAATGGCTGATCTTGAAATTAGCCATTTTTGTACATATTTTTTAAATGTAAAATTTTCGTTGTTTTATTGATGATGGTGTAATGCTTTATTATTCTTAGCCGTTATCAATTACATTATTCTAAATTTAAACTACTCTATGTTGTTATCATTCCAAAACAGGAGAGAATTAATTGACACATATTTGCTCATGTTCAGAAGCATCTAACAGTATTTCAAAATAATTTAAAAACCTTGAAAATATTGTCTTGTATTTATTTTTGAATTAAATTAGTTAATGAAAATTAATATAAGAATAAACATTCAGTTAGGATTGGTTTAAGACTGAGGAATTCTAGGTAAACCGATTAATAATCGGGAATTATCGTAATAACATTTTTAATGGTAGAAATTCATATATTTTATCAAAATAAAATGGTTTATGGAGATAAAATAATTTCACCATATATGAGATTCATTTATTAACATCATAAGGTTTCATAGATAACAAAATTTAAAAAATATTTACATATTACGAGAAAGAAATTATGTATATTTAAGGTAAATATTGGTAAATGGACATATGATGATTACTGGAGGGCAAATGCAGTCCGTGTATCTCATTGAGAAAACTATGGTTAGAACTAAAACAACAAAGATGTGATCTGATTGTAGTTGCTTGAACAACATCCAATAACTTTGTGCAATGTTGTTCAAATATTAACTGACTGTTTAAATAGTCCAGGTATCTAGAGTAAATATCTTAATGATAAATCACGGACAACCAGTCGGTTTGTACCATGATAACAACTTTCCACATGATAGTTGAAAAGATGTATCTAGGAGAGATGTCTGGAAGATAGTGTCTATTTAATGAGTCCGTTTTTAATAGTAGTATCACCTGTCGTTTATATGAATTTACACACGTGTAGAGGCAGGATGACGAACTGACAAAAGTCACACAGTTAATTATTTGATAGTTAAGTAAATCTCCAATTCCAAAATAAAGGAAACCTGTCTTGAATATGTCCCTTTTCATAAGATTAAAATTGTCAATCGACTGCTAACCATAGATTCTATCAAAATTTACTTTAGTTAAATTGATAATATTTTAACATTAGACAAAAAAAAAGGATATAACATACTGGGAGGGTGTTAATTCTGTTTAACGGAAAAATTCGTTTAGTTCCGTTTATCTTTAAAATATAAAATCGGAAACTGGTTTGATAGCCGCAAGTTTGCCGAGTATTTTTCAATTCTTGTACTAACTTTTGAAAACATAGAATTTGAATTATCTTTGAATGTGAAAGAGAGTACCAATATTTCTTGTACTTTTCTCCAAAATGTTTGTATCAATTTTTAATAAAACGATATTTACCGAGCGCTCAGTTGTTTGCAGTTAAAAATGAATACGTCTGACATTTTTTTACTACATTTTATTCAGCTTGCTTTCTTGTTTTATACTGAAATATTTTAATAAATATTAAACCGACTTCCCGTTAAGCTATAAACTCGAAACTTTACACACAGATTCTAAGTCAGTGACTTATATTATTATCAAATAAAATTATTGTAACTTCACATTTAAACAAG
>JWZT01001836.1:144065-187576 GCA_000827895.1 Thelohanellus kitauei | reverse complement strand
GTGGCTGTTTTTTAATATATATATATAAGTATATATATTAGGATAAAGCTGTTAATTCTGTTTATTTCAATCTGTTCATTTATAAATCATAAACACTGAATTACGGTCAAATGTTTTTTTAATTAACAATTTATTGATTTATATTTAGCGATATAACCTTCAAGTATTATAAATAAATTCAAAGATATACATCTAGAATATGCAAGAAAATATATTTTTACCGTTAATATACTGGAAAGTAGCATAAATTTAATTAGTATTTCTCATCTGAATGTAAAATAAGTTCTGTCTTCGATTCGAAAATATCATTAAAATTCCATAGAAATATATGATTTTGTATCCAATAATTTATTTTTAAAGAAACAACATGGATTAGAGAAAAGGAAATTAATAATTTGTTCATCACAGCAAAAAAACTGAGGAATTTAAATTCAGTCAATAACGAGCAGCATAAACAGAAATATGGTATCCTTAATTTACGTCACAAAAAAATTAATTCAACAATGAGGTCAGAAAACTATGAATGAAAAATATTTTCTGGATACAGTAGTACCTCGATTATATGAAGTAATTGGAAGTAGAGTTATTTCAGATCCGGTTTAATCATAATTTATGGCGAAGCTTAACGATATGTAGGGATATGTTGGATGATAAATATGGCGTGACTAAAAAATATTTTGAGTTGATATTACCGGTTTTTACATTCACTCTTTTCCACCCTATTGCGCATGTGTCTATATTTAATATAATATATATCATAAAATTACTTTTTCGTCGTAATTGACCATTTATAATAATTATTTGAATATCCATGTTAAATTATTCGGAAATTTAGGTAAAATTCTTCGTTTTCTGTCATTATTTTAAATAATGTGCAATTTAAAAATGGCGCATGCGTATTGGGTGAATACGAATGAATGTAAAACCGATAATAGAGAATATTGATTTTAATATTTACTAATTTTGAACTATCATTTTCTTTCAAAACGTTTTTTATTGTTATATGTATCTTTTCCATGATTTCCTTGGTCAATTACGACAAAAAAGAAATAAAATGATATATTTTATATCAGGAAATAGATACATGCGCAACAGGCTGGAAACGATTGCATGTATAAACCGGTAATATTATTGCATATGATGATTTTTTCTTGAGCATTATGGTTTTAATTATTAAAGGTTAAACGAGATAAGAAATATTCAACTGCACTAATATCATTATGAATAACTCAAATATTGTGAGTCGAGCCATATCATTAATATGTACCATATATGTTGCTATGTGCCATCAATTTTGAAAAAGCTGATACGTGTAATTAAACTCAGTTGACAAATTTGAAAATATTAACCAATTCTAAATAAAAAATATTAAATAGAATTTTGTATTAGAGTGATATTAAAATGAATGTTCAATATACGTTTAGGCTTTATGCTAGATAACCGTTTTAATACCCGAAAAATTCAAAGACATTCATGACATATTAAGATATATGAAGTTATTTTACTCTTTATTTTCACACCATTGCACGACTACATCTTAATACTCCACAATTTCGGATGCGCGTGCACCAACAGTTTCTGAAATTTCACTTTTTGACTATCTGGTATATGTTTTATTTTGTTCAAAAATTTCAAAATCAATAAAAATATAACTACTTAGATCTATCATATAACCTTCGACCCATTTATTGAAATTACTATTTCCTTTACTGAGATAAATATTTTGTTGATTTTCAGTATTATCGCGTGTCTACTAAATATTTAGATTATATTCCTCATTTCTGGTTCTCATATACGATTCCATATTTTTGAACTGTTTATTCCTAATAGAATTGGCGTACAAGTTAGTACTTGAATTACATTTTTCAACTAACCATATTTTCCTATATCGATATAATATGATTAGATATCGTTAATAAAGTTTGTCGTTTTATAAATAAAGAGATAAATATGCATTTTTTAACACTTTTATTCGTCGTTTGTTTAAAATTTTTTCCTCAAGATTATCCTTGAAGAGAAAGATAAGCTCATTTCGAATCTATCAGATTCTATAAACAGCTAATAACTTCCCAAACATTCCAAATATGGGACAGTGCTCATATTAGATCGTATGATAAATTTTCAATTAAGCTACTTCACGTAGCGAGGATTTACGTACTTTAGTGAATAGAATAATAACAATAATCTAATGGACAATCGCGAGTACGTGCAGTGCCTAATCCCATTTTCGTTCGTTACACGTACATTTTATACTCATTTCATATTTTCCGTAAACAAAAATTATGAAGATTAAATGTATCAAAAATTTAATATAGTCGCATGTTTGTGTCATGTCTTCATTAAATAAATTAATGAGTAACAAACATTTTAGATTTAAAAACGCCCTGGCAAAGTTTTATAAGACATGGTTTTATTCGTTTTTGAAATAGCAATATATTGATTACACAAAATTTAACCATATTTTCTTCGATTAGTGTGTAACAGTCATCTGATGAAGCATGTCCTTGATGGCAAATATGTGCCGACAATGCACATTGCAACAACCATGTTTGTCTGAGAAATTTACACAAACCACGATTTATTAATGGTGTCCACCGATAGAAGATGGCATTTTGCATCGTGAAATCGATTTCAGTAATAAACTCATGTCGGAAATTGTTACGATGATCTGTGATCTGGTAATTTCAACTTATGTAGTAGCAAATTTTCATCCTGATTTCCATTTGAACTAAGACTATTTACTGTATGCATCAGTATTGAATAAAGATCATTATGTTGAATTTAATGCAGATCGAATAATAAATATTTTTTTGATAATAGTTCAAATTTGGTTTCTACACATCTTTAAACGATATGATAATTACTATCCGAAAATATGCATAGATGTTATCAGGAAATAGAGTGCATGATATGCATATAATTTACTAATTACCAGTAAACTGTGAAAAAATTACAGCCAATGGGGGGCAACGTTTTGGGAAAAAATGGAAAAGATAGATAGTCATCAAAAAATGGTGGTAAAATGCAGTAAACCTAATAAATTTTATTAAAAATAACATAAAAATATAGATTTTAGGTCATTAAACCCCGTAAAAACTCATTCATATCACTTTTGCAACTAACTATGTTTAGTTTTATGCACTTTGAGTTAAATAATGAACTGTCAAATTTTTATATTTGTCTAAAATCTCACCCATCAGTAATGAACCTTCGATTCAGTATATAGAAACAACAATTAAAGATACTCGACGATTTCTTCCCGTTTTTTAATGCTAAGGCTAGTATTAATTTGCGGTTTTATCGTTTATCAAGCGCATGACAATTAATATGAAAAAACAAAAATTATGAAATATTTATTCTGGTACCTATTAACTAGAAATTATTTTTGGCTGAAAAGTAGATAGGGAATACAGTACTTACACCTCTTATTTAAAATAACTTGAAGAATGAAAAACAATCAAACAATAAACCATTTGGTGTCCATAAGATCGCGAATCGCGATAAGACGTTTTGAAGTTCGCATATCGCGCATGACCTTTTCTGAGGACATTCACAACTTATTTTTTCAATTTCTATTAAGTTTAATTATTTATAAACAATTTCTCGTTCCGAATTTCTGATTTTTCTACGTGAAAATTAAAATGTTCTTTATTTTGTATTTTTATAATAAAAATTGAATGAAAAATTACAACGATTTTACACCATTTGGCGTCTAAAAATTCGCATCAAGGCATGAAATTAACATTTCGCGCCTTGCCTTACCTAAGGACATCTAGAAATTCGCGAGAAGAGGTTTTCAAGTTTGCAATAAATTCAAAACACGAAAAACAATTTTACTAAATATTTTAAAAATGCTATCCATGGAGAGTTATTGATGCGAATCGAGTAGATTCTCTCACCCATCCTTCACAATCACTTTGGGTGATTTCCGTTGATGCACTTCTCAGAATCTCAAATATCCTCTCATTGTCGAAAACTGTGATTGATCTCTTGACTATTGCTTACCATTGAGAAAAAGGCAACTCAATTGTGTTAAGTTGGGGGAATATGCGGATAGGAATATGATATTATACGCTCTTGTTTGTTGAAATGCTGAAACCTCAGCCGAATGATGATTTCTAACGTTGTCCATGATAAAAGTTTATGGGATTCCATCAATGATGTTCCGACATCTCTTGCAAAAAAATAATGACTTTTTCTGTGTTATAAGGCCCGAACACATATTTATGATGCACAACGTTAGATTTCATCATTCATCTGGTGTTTCAGCATTTCTACTAACAAGAGGGCATAATATCATATTCCTACCCGAATATCCCCCTCCCCCCCTCACCAACTTAACCCATTTGAGTTGCCTTTTTCTAAATGGAAATCAATAGTCAAGAGATCAATCACAGTTTTCGACAATGAGAGATTATTGGAGGTTCTGAGAAGTGCATCAACGGAAATCACCCAAAGTGATTGTGAAGGATGGGTGAGAGAATCTACTCGATTCTCATCAAGAGCTCTCCAGCGGGAACATTATTTAAATATATAATAGCAATTTTTTTTCATTTTGAATTTTGCTCGAAATTGAAAACGTCTTCACGCGAACTCTTGGACGCCAAATGATGTAACAAACTCTTCAAAATAACCCTAGCAAATGGCTTTATTATTTTAAAATATTTTTTATGAAGAATAAAATTTTTATTCCATAGACATTGTTCGTAATATTAGAAAAATTAAAAAAGAACAAATTATGATTTATGAATTTAACTAACGATGAGCTGGGAGACCAGAGAAAGGTGAGATGAATAATTTTTTAATTAAGAACTGGATCAGAGGAAAGTATACATTATAAATATTCCATATTCACCAAGGTATAACCATGTAGTATATGAAAAGGTTATCGCTTTCGAAAATGAAAATACACGATATAATTTAAATTTTATTGATATCAAGAATATGTTTCATTCTTAAGATCCAACTTAAAGTTTAGATATTTCACGAGAAATGAATGTCTAAAAGGTTTATAAAAATTTTGATGAATCATTATCCGGCAAAAGCCGAATATGTAGTTAACAGACGATTATTCTGAAGGCAAACACTGGACTCATTTTAAACATTAAAATCTAAATGGGTATTCATAAAATAGTAGATTCATCCTAAAATGTGTTGTAAATTTTTATACGCCACTTAATGTTTAAGATTTTGTTCGAAATGAAATAAGTAATAATTTGCTTGAATTTTGAAAAATCATTTGATTTCTTTAATTAAGGTCTCTGCCTGATTATTTCAATTTTTTTATTTAATTAAGTTACAAAAAATAGGATCGTAGAATTTTTTTTTGATATACGGTGAGAGATTTGTTTAAAGGATTCAAAACATCATGAAAATATAGTAAATTTAAAGTAATTAACCGAAATCGTCTTCATAAATTTCCAAAAATGTAATAAATATTTGGGCCAGTTTTTGTGTATGAATATCTGAAAGGTTCAAGATTATTTATTATATGTATGGTTTATTATTGAACAACAAGGGATACAAAAGATACTAAGAAGAAAAAACTATAATATTATACTTCTGAAAGAAGGGCCGGAAGATTTCCGAGATTGAACCAAGGTAATCTATGAAATTTTATGATTTCTGCAGTAGATAATATAGATATAAATATATGAAACAAAAAGGAATTAAAATGCTTAATAATGTATTTATTCCAGAACATCTAAAAAATCAATAAATTAGCTTTCCAATAACTATAGTCTAGGTTTTAACGCTGCACAGATGTCATAGAAGGCAAGTGGGATCTTAAAACACCGTTTATATAGATTATTTTGATGAATATTTCCATTTAAAGAAGAATTGAAATTGTATTTAGAAGAAACAAAGTGGGTAAATCCATAACATTTACAACATTTTTGATATTTCCTTTGAGTATTAAATACTATTTCAAAATACATTTCATGATCTCAAAATGACGTCATCGTCACTATTATGGAATAGTAAATTATAAATAGAATATAGAACAATAAGATACTGATAGTTTTAACTTTCATGAAAAAGCTTAATCTTCCCTAATATTAGTAAATTTCATTTTATAATCATCAGAGATCTGTAACCTTTATCCAATGTATGAAATGATTTAAGTGTCTATTATTTTTGTCGAACTCTGTTATTGTTATAAAATAAACAGTGAAGAATATGCGTTGAGATATACACTATTTATGATTAAGAATCGTATAAACATTATTTACAAATTTTCTCACAGTCATTCATTAATAATACTGGGCGGAAACGTCTGAGGTTTATATAATGATACAACAAATGACTTTTAAGACCTTGAATAATGAAAGATAATGATATAATTTGCCTATCATATTGAGATGAAGTCGTGGCTGTGAAGATTATTTAAACAAATCATTTTGGTGTAGAAGACAAAGTTATAATTTTACATTGATCCAAATTACATGGTAATTTAAAAAATTACCAAAAGAATTTATTTTGCTGTTAATATAATCTATAAATGCCATATGAATGCATTACAGATTTTGAATTTATTCCATCCAAGGATCTGCCTTTCTCGCTTCAGATATTTTAGTGGTTTCTATCTAATTTACCACAAAAAATGGCTTAAATTTTATATCAAACATTCAAATATTTCATTTTTGGAAGGTAACACTCATAACATCCAGGAAAATAAAGTCTACATGACAAAGCCAATAATAAGATATTTGATGTTTAATGGTCGGTTTGACGCACATCTTCGATAAAAACTAGTGCTTGTCTCGCTCGTTGATCGATTTGAAAAGTTTGAAAATTCATGTGAATAAAGTAATTTTATGCCATAATCACTGTATCCAATCAACAGGATTAACAATGTTTGATGTGAGAGTATATAATGCTTGTTACAATGAGAAGAAAGACAACTGAATAAAAGTTCATTTAACTTTCGCTCAAAAATGATGTCAAATAAATATTCCTGAGATAAGAATAGTATGAAAATTGACATGTTCATACAGTGTGTTTACTTTAATTCCAACATTGTTTTCTAATCAAAATCTGATCACGAACTGAAAGGTTTTTTCCATTTTTTGATTCTGGGTGTATAGTCTTGCAGTTGTAATTGCCCGAAAATCTTAACCGATAAAAGATATATTATTAGTATTATAGAATATGTCGTATCATTTAAACAACATCAGTTTGGCAATATTTGAAATATTTTATATACATAAACAATATTTTATGTTAACACCATTTTCCGTTTTAAATTTCCCATGGATTCATTTCAGATTTATTTAAGAAAATTTAAAAACTATCAAAAAATTATAAAAGAGTTCACGCTGCACTCTCTTGAAGCGAAGCGCGTTGTTTCACGAATCCGAACGGCACAATCGTCTACAGATATCTGGGTAGAAGCTGCTGAGATTTTTGTCAACAGTGTATTTCTATCGAAGATGCTAATGCCGGACTTTATAATATTTTTCCACTTTGAAAATAGAAGCTTGATCGGGTTCAACTGATAAGAATAAGGTGGAATACAAACGACTCGAATACTTCACGAACTTCGATGGAATGATGGAAACGGACATTATCCATTACAAAAATTTTCGAGGTGTTGGACAACTTCTGAAAGCATTCCCGTAAAAATTGACAAAACTCCTTTTTGTTGAATGAAGCCACGATGCTCCTGTGATTAACGATACCAGAAATGTTCATCGCAGCACACACTGATGTTTCATCCTATGGAATTCGCTACAACAATATGTGCATGTTCGCCTCTTTGACTTCGGACATAACGTTGTCTAATGGTCAAATTGAATCCCGTTTCATCGATGTAGATAACTTCTGGGTTGAGAAAGCAATGTTTATAAAAAAATCATTCACCTTTAAAGTAGGTTTGTGAGTATATTAACCTTGCTTCTATAATCTCTGGATTGTTTCTAGCAATCAGCACTTGCCTTACAAGCTTATATGTTCAACTTTTTAATGGTCTGACATATAGTTGATTTTGACAGAATCAAGTTAAAATCCTCTTGTAATTTTGAGAGTATTTGGGCTATTGTAACAATCGGATTTTCTTCAATGTATTGTCCAATGCAAAGTTGATGTTGTTCTTCTACTTTAATGTACTTAGGCCCTCCTTGACTATTCTGAATGACATTGCCATCTCTCGAAAACTTGGAATATGTGTATCCAAGCGTGCGTCGTTCGAGGACAAATTTCTTGCTACGTCAGCTATAGGCTTTTCTGGAATTCTTTGAATGTAGCTTATAACCAGCATCTTTACGTCAACACTTAGTTTTTTATATGTTCTTCGTTCTGAGTTGCAATTTTCGATATTTTCCGTCACCTTATTACAAAATTCTAACTTACGATTAGGATACAGAAAAATTTTATTTGGGTTAAAAATCAGAAATCTTAAATGAATCCATAGGAAAATCGAAATGAAACCATTTGAGACATGCGCGAAAAGCGGAAATCTAAAAAGAATACATCGGAAATTTAAAACGGATAATGGTGTAACATCACAAATATATCAGTAAAGCCTCTGTAACATTTAGAAATTGTAGAACAATATTTTAATAAAACTAAAAAAAATGTAGGATGAGCAAAAAATGGTTGTTAAATGTTGTCAAAACTGTTAATTTATCCTAATATAACATGACAATTTGATTTCCGTTTATTTTGAATATTAATAAACGTTTCAAAAGACGTGCAAATGTATCTGTTCAGTGTTTTTTCTTGACTATAAAATGAACTATTTTAACTATGATCTATTAGCAATACATTTTCTATCCGCAATCTAGAAACAAAACTAGACATGAATAAATGATGTTCTGTTGGTTGAGTCATTTGGATGTTTATTTTTTGATTTGATTGAAAGTGAAAGAGCTGTCAAAATTTTTCGGTATTTGATGGATGGCAATATTCTATTTACTGCAGTCGTTCAATCAATTTTGATTTAATTCTTCATATGTGTTTTAGTTTTCAGACTTTTATCTATTTCGATATTTTGTGGTGCTCTATTATATTTTACAGCTTTTTATAGAAACATAGATTGAGCAGATATATCATTTTATAACGGCATTTAAACTCATATACAAATTATGTGACATGTTTTAATGACTTCCATTCAATATACTCGACAATTTCTTTCTTTTATTTTATGCTACGCATAGTGTTAGATTCGGATTTCATCGTTTATTTAAAAGATGGCAAGTGATGAAAACGAACATGACGAAAAATTCGCACACTATAATCATCTACAAAATTCATAAAAAATGGTTTTTAGCTAAAAAATAGACAGGCTTTATTGTAAATTTATTGTAGTTTTAGTTAGATTTTTGGTTTATAATAATCATTCATTATATTTTCAGTAAATTTGAACAAAAATTATTTGATTTAAAATTCGATAAAAATGACTTTGATATTTAAAGAGATGTATGAAATCGATTGGTAAACTTGCTCAAATGTTTATCGAACCTTAAATTATCTATGTGTTGTGTATAACTTTTTTTATTACAACGCTATTTTAAAGCATAGGTAATTTTTTGTATAAGTAATATACCAAAACTCTGCAAAGACTCTTGGTCATCGCGGTATAGTTCAATATGGACTGAGATAAAGGGCACTCCTTAAACCTAGCCCCTTTTTAATCTATCGATATAAATGTTTATAGATACAAAATCATCAATTTCAATCTCTATTTGAACTATATACCTGATTCAGCAATCAATTATTTGTTTATAATCGTATTGAATTTCAGATTCGTGTCATAAATTTATTTACTTTATATATCCAATTAAGTTATATTAATCTGTAAGACAAATTCTAGTATAATAATTATTGTATAGTCTAATTATCGTCTTTAATTCGACAATTCCCGATCGGTCAAATTTGCCGTCTATCAAAAACAAACGCTACCTCATGGAAAAATATAGATTTGCATCTGTTCTAACGCCGTTTCTAAGGCAATCTTTCACATGGGAGATAAGTTGAGGGAGATAGAATCGTAGAGATTCTCCTGTTCTTGAGTACGCTTGTGGAGTCCAAAAATAATCTGTACGGTCCGGAAGATGTAGTTCTTGATAACAACAATTCTCAATGATATTATCATTGAGAAGATCTGCGACAGACCCTGATTAAGATTTAGAATACCTGCTCTTATGAATGAACATCCATACAATGCTTCAAGTTGATCAGTTAAATAATTTGGTGTACAATTTGCCTCACGTATCCCGGAAACGGGTGGTAGCTTGAACGTAAAAAAAATATCTAGGTGTCTCTTTCCATCTATATTCAAATAATGAAAGATTAATAAATATAGATATGTATATCTTATTTAGAACTGAATAAAAGCAAAGTAGTCAATATTATACAAATATCATAAAAATAAAAAAAATATCTTCATTTATACTGATTTTAGCTTGAAAAATCAATTGATATACACACAATTCTGCCGCTCTTATCAAAGAATAAAAGCTTATGGTAATTCCACATCTTAAAATTCACTTATTATTGATGTCGTTACACGACGAATTGTCGTATGGTTAATTTTGATATGATGAAGAATGCTTATAAAAATTGTCATCAGCAATCAGTTCTATTATCCATAGTTAGTTTTTCAAAATCAATCATTTTATGATTCCCATGAAAAATGATCTAGCTGTCTGCGGCCCTTTCAGAAGCATCTCACTGTATTTCAAAAAAATTAAACAACCTTGAAAATATTGTTTTATATTTATTTTTGAATTAAACCGATTAATGAAATTTTATATATATATAATCATTAATTTAGGATTGGTTAATGGAATTAGGATACAAGATATCCCGATTAGTAATCGGAAATGATCGTAATAACATTCTTAATGGTAAAAATTATATTTTTTATCAAATAAAAAAGGTTTATGAAAATAAAAGACGTTCACCATAGATGAGAGACATATATAGTCGTCATAAGGTTTAATCGGTAATGCTAAATTCAAAAAAATTTCATATCACAGGAAATAAATCATGTACATTTAAAGTAAATATATTGTAAATGGACATATGATGATTACTGGAGGGCAAATGCAGTCCCTGTATCTCATTGAGAAAACTATGGTTAGAACCAAAGCAACAAAGATGTGATCGGACTGTAGTTTCTTGAACAACATCCAATATCTGTATGAAATGTTGTTCATATATTTACTGACTGTCTAAATAGTCCAGGTATCTAGAGTAAATATCTTAATGAGAAATCACAGACAACCAGTCGGTTTGTACAATGATATCAACTTCCAACATGATAGTTGAAAAGATGTATCTAGGAGAGATGTCTGGAAGATAGTGTCTATTTAATGAGTCCGTTTAAAATAACTGCAATCACCTGTCGTTTATATGGATTTACAGACGTGTAGAGGCAGGATGACGAAATGACTAAAACCACACAGTTAATTATTTGATAGTTAAGTAAATCTCCAATTCCAAAATAAAGGAAACCTGTCTTGAATATGTCCCTTTTCATGAGATTAAAATTGTTAATCGACTGCTAACCAGAGATTCTATCAAAATTTACTTGAGTTACATAAATCAAATTTTTAAATGAGAGAAAAGAAGAATATAACATACTGGAAGAGTGTTTAATCTGTTAACCGGAAAAAGTCGTTGAATTCCGTTTATCTTTAAAATAAGAAATCGGAAACTGGTTTGATAGCAGCAAGTTTGTCAAGTATTTTTCAATTCATGTTACAAAAGGCTGAAAACATAGAATTTGAGTTATTTTCGAATATGAAAGCGAGTACCAATATTTCTTGTACTTTTCTCAAAAAAAGTTTGTATCAATCTTATACAAAGTGATAAATCTAGCGGTGAGTGATTTACAGTTAAATAATTGTACTTATGACCTTTTTACTACATTTTATTTTAGCTAGCTTTCTTGGTTTGTCCTTAAATATTGTAATCAATATTAAACCGACTTCCCGTTAAGCTATAAACTCGAAATTTTACACACAGATTCTAAGTCAGGGACATATATTATTATCAAATAAAATTATTGAAACTTCACATTTAAACAAGTCGATTCACATTCATTGTATATTGCGCATGCTCGTAATTGGCCTTCAATAGCTGGGCATAATTACATCTAAGTTAAAGTAAATGGATCATGCTCGATAGTAAATGGATCATGCTCGAAAGTAAATGAGTCATGCTCGATAGTAAATGGATCAGGCTCGAAAGTAAATGAAAACCCTGTATATAGCAGGGCGTAATATCATCTAAGTTCTAATAAAATACAGTTTCAATGTTTAAAAATAATTCTGTACATACATATTTTTCAAAAAGAGGTGAACTATTATAAAATAATTATGAATGTTTTAAATCCGTTTTACAACAATCCATGCACGCAAGCACTAATCTGCTGGCCAGTTGCTTGTACGTTTCTTGCTAATTTTCATACTCGAATATATTACACACATATCAAAACATGAATGACATATGGTTTCTCTATCAAGTCCGTCACATTTTATAACTCACAATTAATTAATATTTAGCACAATAAAATAGATATTATACAGCTATTGCTTTATTGGCTCTCACAAGTGACACCTTCTGTTGTATTTTATCATATTTCGATTATAACAATGACAGGAATAAGTTGGATTTTCTATTTAGCCACTTTCGATTAAATAGGCCGGTTTCTGATCTCAGTGACGCTGGTAATCTGGAATTATTGAAGGCCCAAGATAATCCTTGCATTCAAAAACATTTTTGTAGATACTTTATGCAGGCCTTTGAACTGTTCTTTTCCAGTGGAATGCACGAATGTATTTTCATAATGGACAATGTGAGGTTCCATAAAACCAATAGCGTCCACATTGTGCCGCAATAGAATAGCCGCAGCGTATTATACCTTCGCCCCTACTCTTCTTTCCTCAACCCCATTGAAAATTCGTTATCAAAATGGAAGAAAATTGTAAAAAACAGCGTCCCTGAGATCAGAAACCGACTTGTTTAATTTAATCTAACTCGGCTCAAGACAAATTACACCTTGTGTCTGTGATGACCATTTCCGAAATATGCTAAAATATAACCGAAGCTGTTACTTATGAGAGGAAATTAACGAATATATGGAATTACTTTTTTTAGTGCTAAATATTGGGAAACAAATGAGTTTAAATGTTGTGACGTACGTGATCGGGAAACTCTATAACCTATAATTGAGCATTGCAATGATACGAAAGGTGAAGATTATACATTATCCTGAATTCATTTCAGATTTGACTGATAAGTTTATTCTTTCAGCTATCTCATTCGGAACTCATGGTCGCTTGATATGTAAATTTTATGTTTTACGTTCAAAATAATTTAATATTGAGTAAAACAAACCAAAAATTCAGAGATAAATGTAAAATCTGCCATTAATTCATATTCGACGATCAAATTCATGTTTAAAAATGCAAATTCCTTAGGGACTAAAAAGTTATATTTTATTCAGGCTAACGAATATTGCAAGAGTATTATGTTCATTTCATGAATTTTCTCTTCTTTCTTCTCGAAAAAAAGAAACAGTTCACCGATGTAGTGGAGAATAATAAAACCTTCTCTTAATCTTTCTCAGAATGCCAGGTGATAAAAACTGTCAAAAAAATTGAGAAGATCCACTTTTCTAATAATAAGATAACCATACGAGTTGAAGAGTGGACTATTGATCATCATTAATTAGAAAGGTATACTAAAAATTGTACTTTTTTTAATGGCAAAGGATAAATCAAATAATATTTCTGTCCTAGCTTATGTCTCATTTTGGTTCGAGCAATTTAAGACAACTGAGATGTCGCAGAAGACGGAATAGGACGTTAGTATATCTATTCAAATAAAAAAAGAAGCCTTTTTATTCGAGACTCTTAAATTCATTATAGAGAAAAAATACACTGGAACGATTTAGTGGTTATTTCCAGAGATAGGGCTCGACTATTACAGTTAATAAATATGGGTATCTGATTATATTATCACATCATTTTCCGCTCAAGATGTCTGACTTTACGATGCGGATTTTCAAAAGATCCATTTTGTGTTTTTTGTTATATTAACGTAAATAATAAATGATGGAGATTATTGCTGTTAGACTCTGAGCAATCTCATTAAACGACTGATCGTATTAGACTCGAAAATCTGAGCCCATATTTAAAAAAGCCGAACAGATAGAATCTCGATAATATTTGATTTACTTTTTTATAAAAAAAAATACCAAATAAAGAACTTATGAATGTCCACACCTGAAAGTTGGACATCTTGAACTACAAATGTTGTAATTAGATGAAGTCTACCAGCGTTTTCAGAATTCATGGAACGATATAAAAGTACCAATACAACATTTATCCATCTATCAGCGTTTCGAAGTGTTATTTCGATTTTGTTAATATCAGTTAAATTAAACAAACCGAATTTAAATTACTCCGGTATTATCAGAAATAATTTTTAAACAATTTTATGAATTAAACTTGCATAAATACTTTAAAGCAGGCTTGAATCGTCTCTTTAAATAATAGACCAAAACAGCTTAGAAACCACTCATCTGATGATTAATATTATTCGTAACATAAGGATATATATTTAAAAATATTTACCAACTCATTGTACAACAGTAATTGATCTTTTATAAAAGGCGTGATTTTTAAGGTTTAAATTACCGGGTTTTTGGTCTAAAGTTGCGCTTGTCCAGTCCAATAAGGTGCGGCTGCTTTTTTGTGGCAGTTTTTGGTCGAATTTGGGTGTTGAAAAACCAAATTGGACTGGAAAAACACTAATTTGAACCGAAAACCGGGTATATAAAACAGGTCCATTAATATTAGTGTATAAAAAACCATAACTATCCAAAATCTTTAAAATGATGCATATTATGCCAAATAAAAAATTTTGTATTTCATTATGAATAAAATAACTTTTCTGCAAAAGGTATGAAAATAAACAATAGTTTATTGATAAATAAAAAAATCTGCCAAATAATCAAATTATAGTACCATGTTTAGGGGCAAAAAATGTATAATCGAAAAAATTTAATTGCTCGCTTCAAATATTTGTTGATATGACTAGCTATATTTTGGAATATACAGATTCTATTTATCTCCATTTTTTATCAGAATATATTAGAGACATCTTCATCAACTAACAAAACACGAATAAGCGACAATATTATTCAAAATTTCCATATCATCGTTAATAATAATGTTGAATTTTGGACGTGCGCAATAACTACATTCATATTTCCATTTTTGAATTTAAAACCTGGTAACTTCATTTACAATTCTAATTTATGCCACTAAAATTCAGTTCTGTATAATTATTTCGAGAAAATAATGAGCTTTAAAATGATCATTTATTACTGTCCTTTTCAATATTAATATAAATTCAAATTTTCAAATCATAAATATTGAGAAAGGGAAGCCTAATTGTATATTAGGTAATTATTCCTATAAGATCCGACGATAAAATTGGAGTAATAACACAATTCATTTGAGGTTAATCAAAAACCATTAAGTGCATAACTAAATACAAACACTGAAAACGCGAAAATTTTATCTCCGGCTACTTATTGTAGGTATCTACCCAATCATAACGAAAATTCTATGCGAAGAATAAGGCATAATATTACAACCTTTTGATCTTTCAACAGCAGCAAGACCTCCTCGAGTAATTTCTGCCACACCTAGAGACTTGCCATCAGAGTTACCTGCTATCATTCTGAATATACCAAAACTTAATGTTACTATACATTGCATTCGTAAGCTTATTGCATTTCCATATATATTCAACGCAAATTAAATGGATTTCGTTTTAACGTATGAGTATAAAAATACTGCCGTGAAGAACGTTTTCCGTTTTCAGGTACTTTTGTTTCCAATGAAGGCCGAATAAAAATAAAATATATGACAGAAACAATAAGAATTCATCAACAAATTAGAAATGTATACTTCGAAATAAGATTCTAAACAGTGCAGGAAATATTTTATCAACTCTATAATTTATGCCCAAACTGAAATCACATTTTTCCATATGTATTTGTTTTGATGTAAAACAAAAACTTAATGTCATATAATTAAGTTTGGAACATTCTCACTTTACGGTTTGATCTATCCTCTTCTCACTTAATAAGTGAGTTCGAGCTCGAGTCCATTATTTCTTTTAAACATTATTTCCTAATGTGTAGATTTCGTCTTGTTTTTTCCACTTCAAACAAAATATTTGGTGAATAATATAGTTATTAAGCCTTGAAACAGCTTATATCAGTTTTTTACATCAGGGTTGAGTAGAATATCTCTAGGTTTCGGTAAAAAATACTGACGTAGCTCTTGCTCAATTTCTTAATCATAGTTCTATGTGGTGATTAGTCATTCTTTTGCAACGACATCGTTGTATGCGTTATTTCGTGGCTGTAAACAAGTTAGATAGTTAATTCGAACACTGATTCAGTTTTTCCTATGATTTTGATAAAATATTATCTGGATTGCGAATATGGATCGATTTTTAAAAAACGAATGTTAAAGGGTTCCGTAGAAAAAGATAAAATTTCAAATTCAACAAGATTTGACAGAAGATTCAAGGGATATTGACCATGGCCAAGAGAAAAGTGCTTAAAGCTGAATGCTTACACCTTGTAACTCAAAATTTTTTCAAATATTATGCCAATTGTTTTGTTCTGGTATTCACTTTTGACTGCATATCCAAACTGTCATTCGGCGTTGTGTATTTTTTGTGTGGTAAGGCATGATAATGATGTAATAGACTCAAATAAACATAAACGCACTGAACAAGTAAACATCGAGAAAACCTTACAAAAATCTACTGAATTTTTAGAGAGAATCAGCCTTGAATAATAGGCAAATGGCTACTTTTCCTTGTGAAAATCAAGATAAGTTACAAAGCTCACGAAACTAGTTATTCTGTGTCAGAGATGATTGCAAAGAATATCAAATCACATACCAGAGCTGAAACAAGTTTTTGATCAGCATACCAGGAAATTATGACGATTATGCGTGGAAGTGTTGAGTCATTAAACATAAAAAAAATTTATCTTTGGGACAAGGCGATATGTAGGCGGATCGTAGGCACGCGTAGCGATATCGACCTCAATATTGGTTTAAAAACGAAAGTCGCTAGTGCTTCGCAAATCATGTGACTAGAACACCGAAATTAGAGACAATTCAAAGGTCTTTTGTATTTATTCGTTTTATTGACTGTGGAGTTATTGTATTAGAATTTCTGTGCTGAAATAATTGCAAGAAACAACAATCAAATAGGACTTCTATGATGTTTTCACATCATACTTTCATTCCTGTGAATGTGCATAAAAGACTGTTGGAATTTGTACAGATGGCACACTTATAATGATGGAAACGTCAAAGACTCTGTCCTGCTTGCACAACAGAAAAATCACAAAATTATACTTACTAGTTGTATTCTTCATATAGTAGTACTTCATTCTAAAACAGTATGACCCGAGCTGAGAACTCCATTAGACATGGTGGTTAAAATCGTTACCAACATCAATATGAGACTAGTGACATATCTTCAGTTTGCGAAACTATAGAGGAGCATGGAAACAAAACATATAATGTTAGTACAGCATACAAATTTACGATTGTTGTCACGAGGAAAAGTCTTGTATTGTTTCTACGAATTAAGAGAATAAATGCTAATTTTTTGTTTGCAAGGCTACTTGAATGACTTTGTATGTTCTGAGCGATGAAACATGACTTACAAAAGCTAGCATATCTGCCGATATATTTATGGAACTGAACTTTAAAGATTTTCCCATGTAGAGAAGGAACGGAAATATCTTGGTGTCGACTGATAAAATGCTTGTCAGAATATATTAACTTTTTGATAATCAGGTTGCAACTTTAGGAACGTGGAAATGTTTTCAAGCATAGTTGAAACAAAACATGATATTTTGCAATTTATCTTGAATAATTGGATATTCTCTTGGCAGGTGATAGCACAAATTTTTCATCCATATCTGGAGACAATAACTTTTGGATTCTAACCTAATTTGTAGGATTTTATACGTTTGAAGTACAGATTACCTTGGAACAGTTCGAACAGTTTTCTAGTATTTTAAGTGATAGGACATTGATATTGAAACACTTTGAACTAGACCTGGAGCCATTACGGATATTTAATGGTTACGAATACCCATCAATTGCAGCTATAATTCTCCGACTTTTGGTTTAGTGTTCAACTTCTTACTTGGGAGAATACTAATTTGGCCCTATTACCAAAAATAAAAACAAGAAGAGAGAATGACTACTGTCTCTTGAATACGGAATTCAGATATGTCTGTCTAAAACACGGCTTCGAATTCCATCACTGCAGAAGCCATCAGTCACAAGTTTTTCACTGACTAATATCAAATAAAAATTTGACAACAACAGATGAAATTGTAAAAACAATATTGCAATAGATTCCATCGGAAAAGTTTACAATTGTGAACTTATCATTAATTTCATTTTAATTCTTAAATGGATTGGTTATCAATATAAATATCATTAAATTTAACTGTTTCTGGATTAAAAATACACTTGACATCTCTGTAATCGGATTTCTTAAAAATTATCAGGCCAAACACTTAGATTGTGTCACGGGTTTCTTTGATCATTATAAATGTTCAAGGAGTGTTCCGTGGTAGTAAAAACGTTGAAAACACTGTTCTAAAGAAATGCGATTCAGAGATTAAGTCTGTATCAACCGCGTATATAAATAGGCTATTTTATTGAGAAATTCTAATAAAAAAAAGGTTTAGCATATACAGTGGATGGAATTAGTATTTTTCGAGAATAAGCACTCACGAACTTTTGGGTCAGAAATGAACGGGATGATGATTGTTCAAAGCACAAGATGCTTCTTCATTCGAGTGTTAAACATATATCGAAATTTGAAATAGCATCAAATAGTATAAATATCCTCTACATGATATGTCCAAGTTTTCTTCGGGAATACTATTACAATTAGGGTTTCATTTAGCATGTGTCATGTCTGAAAACCTAATATTGATAGTGCCCACAAGATCTGAATTCGTTAGAAATCGTCTAGAAATAGAAAGTGCAGAAATAACTATACAAAAGCAATAGAAGAATGTAATAGATTTGTTAAAAATTCATTTAGGCGTTTTATTTTTTGGATGTAAGAGCATTAAAACGATTTTGTTTGTAAATGTGCCTTTTTGTAAATAAAACCCGAATATTCAATTGACAGGGCGTATGTTTTCAGCGATATGAAATAATACTAAAATGGTTCGTATTTTTGGACGTTAAAAAAGCGATTTTTAGTTGATTTTTTGCATTCTTACATCCAGATAAATGTGAATAATACAGTCTGTTGCATTAGATTTTGCGCCTTTTCTCACATTTATTTTATAAGATGCAAAATAAATTGAATCAACTTATAGCATACGCGGGAAAGCAAATTTTAGGTGGGAGTTTTATGATGTCTTCCAAATTATTAAAAAATTTTAACTTTCATACTATAAAAAATTTACATCATTTTCCGTCCAAAACGGGAGACGTTTCCATGCGTACGTTCGAATATTCGGACATTGAATTTGTTACAAAAAGCAATTTTAGAAAGATTCTTTGCGGTTAGGCAAAATCAAATCTCAGTAAACATCATCACATATTTGGATCTTGAATCTGAACTAATATTCTCACAACCCTAAAAGGTAGAATCTAAATAAATATCAATTTACTAATAAATTAAACATCGGAACCTTTGAATGTCATCGTCAGAAATTCAGCCATTTTGGACGGAAAAGGGTGTACTTCTTGACAGATTATTTATTTATTTCAGGTTGGACATTTCTATTACGGAATAGACAGAATCTGTCTAGAAAATAGGTTCCCAAGCGTGTCTAAGCTACCGCCCCCTTTAAGATGAATTTTTTTTCAACGCCCCCTCCCATTTAGGTATTGTGACAGTAGTGTATTCTCGAGCGCAGGCGCGAACTGTTTTTAATAAATGAAAATTCAAAAAAAAATAAAAAGTAAAATAACTCGCTAATTTATAAAAAATGTTATTCTAAATTACCGGAATATCTGGAATGACAATGACGCAATCTAAAAATTATCATATTTTTCCTGAAGCAAATCGTTTTTCTACATGTACATAAATTGCTCAAGACGGGAAAATTAACTATTTATTGCTATATGCTGAAACTCAACAACGTTTAATAATTGTAATAATAGGCTTTAGAAACGATTAGCTTATGGATTGAGACATAAATGTAATGTAATTTTTTTTTTNTCTATAATATTTTCTGACATTTTGAATAAAAAAAAATATACCATTAGACACAGAACCATGCGCATTGTTTTAAATTGGATAAAATACAAACAGATGCTTCTGAAAAGGGTTGAATATAAATCTAGCAATTTTCAATAACAATCATAGGTTAGGACATTATAAACCATGAATAATTCAAGTAATGGCCGACGAGGATTATTCCAAGCATTTCTCATCGTATCAATATTAACTGGCCGAAATTTGAAGTGAAACAACTTATAAAATCAGTGAGTTTTAAGATGATGAATCTTCATCAGATATTTATCATAAATAAGAGCGGCGCATGTGTCTATATATCACGTTTAATATTTCAGATTCTAACGCCGATTGAAGTGAATATCAATCGATTTTTGAGGTAATATCCGTGTAAATGAAGGATTGTGATTTTATTCATAAAATATCAGTGTTAAATGGTGATGAATTTTCTTTTCTTCAGTAATAACTAAGATATTAAGGTCCATGTTTTATTCATGATTTATTTTTATTATATAGATTGAAAAAGACACCCTGATATTTTTTTTACGTTCCAGTTACCATCCATTTCCGGGGAACGTTAGGCGAAATTATGAACAAAATTATTTAACGGATCAACTTGAAGCATTGTATGGATGTTCATTCAGAAGAGCAGGTATTTAAAGGCAAAATCAGGTTCCCTCGATGATCTACTAAATCACGGTATCATTGAGAATTGTTGTTATCAAGAACTACAACTTCTGGACCGTACAGTTTTTCATTGGACTCAAGAAGCGTTCTCAAGAACCTCAGATCTACTACGATTCTATCGCCCTCGACTCATCTCACGTGTGAAATATTGCATTAGAAACGACGTTAAATCTGATGCCAATCTGTATTTTTCCACGAGGTACCGTTTGTTTTTGATAGACGGCAAGTTTGACAGAGGCGGCATTATCGAATTAAAGATGATAATTTGACCATATATAAATTATTACACTAGAATTTGTCTCAGAGTTAAAAATATCTGAATTGGATACATAAAATACATAAATTTATGATATGAATATGTAATTTAACGCCAATATCAACAGATAATAAATCGTTGAAACAGCTATTTCAAAAGTGGTTGATAGAGATGATTTTATATATACAAAAATACGTTTTAAATTAATGAAAAGGGGTTAAACTTAAGAGTGCCATATTATCCTAGATCACAATGAACTATAATATGATGACCAAGATGGTTTGTAAGGGGATTTTGGTATATCACTTACATCAAAAATCACCTGCTTTTAACTATTGATAGAATAAAAAAAATTATAATTGACACATAAATAACTGACGATTTGATGTATTTTGCAGACTATCAAAAGGTTGAAGAAAATTGTTTACTATCCATCCTTTATATTGAATATTAAATGCAATAATTTATGATTAAATTTGCTGAAAATAGAACGTATGGTTAAAATTACAAATAATCCGAAATCTAACGAAACCTTCAAATGCAGTCGAGTTCACAAATTAATGAGCGAGTTTCACAAATTAGTACTTACGTTTCATTAATTAGTGCGCAAGTTCCATAAATTTGTGGCGGTTTTCATTAATTAGTGACCTGTGTTAGAAATTAGCTGTTTCAAGAATTTTTAAGATTATCTTGCCATTTCGAATCTAAGAAAAAAAATATAATTAAATTAGCCTAGGAATACTCATGAAAAAAATTCTTGCACTATAAGGTCATTGGCACATTGAGTGTGGATAACCTGAAGAATTATTTAAAAATGCCTTGAATGTTTAATTTTTACAAAGGACACTAATCATTGACACTGCGCGCAAATTAATTATACTTGCGCACTAATTTGTGAACTGGCCAGTATAAATCTTCTGCAGAAATCAGGGAAAATTGATGTAATGCAGTCAGAAAAAATTTTACATGAATCAATACAAAGGAAAAGATTAAGCACCGAAGGCAATGTATTTTTGACCAAGCTTTAGAGTTTTGGGTTACAATTGGAATGCAATATTATTTTAATTGCAAAAAATAAGATACGAGAGAATCCATCCAATCTGATAATCTATGATTATTTAAATGGATGTGTTTTTGAGATATACTACTCGGAACAGCCAATTAAATAGATATTTCCATCAATTTATGACGCCTAGGACAAGGTGTGTTTTACTACTTTTAGATCGAGAAAAATATTGACAAATTCAAAAGATACCGGATTTTCGGTCAAAATAAGCGTTTGTACAGTCCAATTCGGGGCGGCTGTTTTTTTAACGGGGGTTTGGAGTCCGATTTGGAGGACGAAAAACCAAATTAAACTAAAACACAAACCCAATTTAGCTGGAAACCGCTTCTAAAAAAACAGCAGTATCAAATTGGACTGGAAAAACGCTAATTTGGACCATAAACACGTGAAACTACCAGAGTGGTAATTTTTTGATTTATTATAAGGTAATAAGGAGAAGTCAGAGAAATTTTGATAAAATCAGAACCTTGTTATTACATCATTAAATAATAAAATCCCTTTTTCTAAGATGCCAAGGCTTTTTAAAGTAAAATTCGAAACAGAAAGAACAATTTATAAGAGCAATGAAATTTTGAGAAAAATAGAGATTCCAACTAGTATGAATACTAGAAGGAGGTTTAACTGTGAACAAAAATAATTTTTATGCGGAATTCTCGACGAGATGGATTGCAAACTAGGTATAATATGTTTCAAATAATTTTTGATAGACACGTGATGCAAATAGGCATAATGAATTCAACCCGCCTTTTTAAGGAATTTCATTATTCGTTTAAGATGATAAACATGGATTGCGGAAAGGAATTATATTTCCTCAAGTATTAAGGTGAGAAGAAACTACTTCAAGAATTTAATAATAACAGATATAAAACGGTAAAAATATTTTTTATCAAATAAACAGGTTTAAACGATGAGTATGTTCGACAGATGCGGATGATAACAATTATGTAAACCAGCTTCTCTGACATTTCCTGAATTACAGTAAAGAAATAATTCAGTCGCAAGGCGGTATCATGCGCGAGCTTGATTGTTTTCATATTGGGCGATAAACCATACAGAGAAACAAAATTCGTAGAGTATGTCGTATCTCTTCTAAATTCTAATGAATATAAATAGCTCGGGGAATATTTAATGATGTACAATTTTCTATTTAAAGACTTTTATTGTCAGAAATTTAATTTTGACCTGCGGATATTTCCCAATATTTTGTCCCTGAAACAGTTCATTCTTGGAACTAATGGAAATAAATTTAAACAGTTGAGAGATGCTCAACGAGCATCGGAATGATGGCTTTTAGAGCCTTTTATAACCACATACATAGGTACCTCTATAGCTGTATTTAATTGGTACATATTTATTCAGAAATCTGGAAAATTTCCAGTTTAGTGCTGTAGTATAACCCTGATGATAATTTCTGTTAGTTATTCGAATTTGTTCTAACCTTCAAGGTTTAATGTTTTCTTTATGTCAATTAAGGAAACGATAACATTTACTAATGTTTTTATTTGTTAGTCAATGTGCTAACAAATTTGGAAATTTGGTGATCTCGCTAAGAGAAATCAAAACTATAAACAAATCTAGGGTCTTTTTAGGACAAGCAGATTAGTCTGGTTTCACTGCCGAGGAGCTGGTTGACCCCTCAGTGCCTGGCGATTCGGCCCTCAAGACCCGGTAGTGACGATCTTTGCACATGAATCCAGAGGCTGCAGAGGTCTGGACCAAGCCTTGAGTGGCGTTTAGTTGTGCCAACGGTCGTGCAGTTGACTTGAGATATGTTGTAGCTTCTATGTCGTCGGGGCTCTTGTAGACACTTGATCTTAGTAGGAGGTCATGCGGCTCTTTCTTTTCGCTTATAGCCCTCAAGGTCTAGTGTCGTGTGTGTCATCTGTCTGCGTATTTGTTGAGCTCAGACGCTGGCATTAACGACACGCGCGGGATGAAGCCAGATGGCCTATTATCGCCAGTAACCTCTGGGCCTTCCACGAGGAAGGTATTGGGCCATGGTTAAAGGTCTGCCTGTTATTTGGCCACTTGTTACCATTAAACATGTCGGCTTGTAATTAACGGCTAAAGTTTCATCAACCTGTAACGTCTCACGTCTCACCAGTACCTCGAACAGTACTAGCCACAGGTTGCCACAAGGAGAACTCGGGGGTGTCCCACACAGGCCATGTGCAGGACGACTGTTGGAAAGATCTCGTGTCGCAAGCATGAGATAGTCAAATAAAGCCGAGAAATACGAGTTGTTAAGGTGCATCTGTTCGAATAAGGTAGGACCAAGCTCCGTAATGCGTTCACGAAGGCCGGTGGAGGTGTCGAGAACGCGAAGCGACCGAGTCGCTCAAAAACCACAACGCAGAATTCTGCGGAAGGGTGATACATAAATTGGTTAAGAAAACCCCTCCGGTTATGGTTTGACCGCCCTAAGGTCATTTTTGAGGCAGTGGGCCTGAATCAAATACGTCATCCATTAACAATTGTGGGCGGCGGTCTCGCTAAAATATATTAGAATAATAATTCTTTAATTTCATGATCCAATCACAATAAAATATACATTTATTACGACTATTTATGGAAATTATCTGTTAGAAGCTCCAATTTCGGCTCTTGAATTGTATGACACTGTGTCTGAAGTAATATATCAAGGCCAAGATGTACATTTTTATTGAAATCTGGGTTCATATCTAACGGTCTAGACCTTACGGAATATGAATCTAGTCATATATTATTAACTATTTTTGATTTTTCTACTTGGTCTCAAATCCAAATAGATGCATTTTCTTTTAAAATAAATAGAATTTTTATGTTGAATTAGATTAAGCAACATTCCTTTTTCACCACCATATATTTAAAAAACTCTCAGACATTATGATTTTTACTAATAGGCGTTATTTATGACAAAGAAAGATCCAAAATCTGCTAATATATCAATAATATAGGTAGGTACATGCCATGAATTAAAAATTTCTAACGACGATGGAAGACCATGTTACTAATGTAAAAATCAAAAAATAGATATTCCATGTAAAAGAATGTAAGATTACAAAATTAAAGTAGGCGGAATATACGAACGTTGGAATAGGATTCAAATAATATTCTTTCTTAATGTGCGTTATTCCTGACTTTTTTTTAAATCAACAGCATATAATTCAAATTTAACGTTTATTTTATTCAACCGATTCTTGAGTTTTTAATTTAAATATAATGCCTGAAACTAATGCCATTTTTTAAATTAATTTTAAATCAAAAAATAAATTTATTTTTTGATAGAATATGGAATAGAGATCGATTTAACTACAAAATATAGAAAAAATTTTTTACCACTCTTATTAAGAAACTGAAATAATTTGTGAAAATTTGAGATTTAAGGCGCATAAAATCAAACAATTCGCTACAAGGGGTACATAGCTAAGCATAAAATTACCTAAATTAACAACAGCCTATATTTTCTTTTGCATTCATTTTAACTAATATATGATAAGATTAAGGTATATTGTATTTCAAATTCAACAACTTTTTGTCCTTTTATAGGCTTACCGATCACGTCCGTCACATTTTTATTGCTTAAATGTCATCCATATTTAGCACTTTAAAAATAAATTATACATCTGTTCATTAATTTCCTCTGATAACTAACACCTTTTTTTGTATTTTAGCATATTTCGGTAATGGCTATCACAGCCAGGAGTTGTAATTTCTATTGAGCCACTTGGTTAAATAGGTCGGTTTCTGATCTCAGGGACTATGGCTTTTAAATGTAATTCCATTTTGGGAACAAATTTTCAATCTGGATGAAGAAAGGCGAGTAGGATGAATGCTATATTACCCAGTGTCCTTTCTCTTGCATCATGGTTATGTACCCTATTAATTTTGTGTAACTTCACGTTGTCCAATATGAAAATACATTTGTATATTCCACAGGAAAATAACAGTTCAAAAGCCTCCATGATATATCTACAAAAATGTTCTTTATTGAATGTATGATCCTGTGAATTTAAGAGTGCTAAATAACCAGCGTCTCTAGATCAACAAACCGAACTATTTAAGTTAATCTAATGTGGCTTAATAGAATTTACACCTTCTGGCTGTGATAGATATTTTCGAAATATGCTAAAATACAAAAGAAGGTGTTAGTTATGGAATTAATTTAATGAATAGACGTAGAATTTTATTTTGTGCTAAATATTGATAAAATTTGAGTTAAAAACATTTGACGGACTTGATCGGGAAACCCTATATATCAATATGGCTTGACTTTCGGAGAATTTCCAATCAATGAAACGCCTATGGTTTTTAGGATTATCCCAACGATTTATAGTCCTTACTAGCAAAAATATATCCAGTTAGCCTATTCTAAGAGGCTATAAACGCATAAGGTCGGTAAAAATTGATGAATGTATATCCACTAAAAACTAATCCATATGTTCATAGAGTACCTGCTTCCTATGCTGAGGCAAAAATCGTCTATGAATCAAAAATTCAAAACTGTATTAAATATTTAGCTTCATTCCGAAAACAGAGTCATACATTTTATAGGAAGATTTATGAAATAAATGAACGATATGTGTTTCATTGCATGGAATTAAATGTTGAAACATCCAATTTATTTCATTATGAAAATCGTATTTAGTTACGTGTTTGAGGACAAAAAGACGAATATTAACTGTGCCTAGTTTAATCATCATCGTAATATAATCAAAGATTTTCCACAACTCGCCGCCTATATAATAAAAGAATACCTCAAGGCAAAATATAGATTTACATCATTTCTAACGTCTGTTTGAATACAATCTTTCAAACGGGAAGCAAGGAGAGGGCATACAACTCTGGGTAAGTCTCGTAATCTTGGACAGTCTCCTGGGGCCCAATGAACAATAGAACGAGCTACAGTGTGTATGTGTTCATAACAACAATTTTCAATGATATTTTGATCAAGCAGATCAGTCACAGAACCTCAGTTAGATTTGAAATACCTGATCTTCTGAAAGAGCATGCGTGTAAAGCTTCCAGTTCATCGGTATGATAATTTTGTGCATAATTTCTGTAAATGTGGACAGGAGATGGGTTGTAACTCGAACGCAAGTAAAATTTTAATGTGTCTCTTTCAATCTATATCAGAACAATAATTATTGAACAAAGTCATTTTAATATATAATTTCTCGGCTGATAAAATATAGTTGTGAGAATTTACTGATTTCTATATTTACGATAAAGTTACATATTATTTAAATACTTCAGATTATTACTTAAAAAATGTAAATTCATATTACTGTCAAAATATGTTGTTTTCGGGAATAAGTCACGGACATTTGTAAGCACTTTTAGCCTGGTAATTATTTTTGAAATGAAGGTTACTGAAAAAAAATAGACTCAAATTCTCTGGTTTTACCATGTATTTCTAAGTCAAATTGTCGTTTAGTTAAAATGACTAGATGGCGAAATTCATAATATAATTATCATCACAAATTACACCATTTTCTGTCGCAAATGGCTGACGTTCCGATAATGACATTCAAAGGTTCCGATGCTATATTTATAAATAAATTGATATTTATACAGATTGTAAGTTTTATGGTTGCGATAATATTCGTTCAGATTCAAGCGTAAAGTATGTGCTATCGTTTACTGAGATTTGAATATGCCTTACAGCAAAGAATCTTTCCTCAAATTTACTTTGTATCATATATATCGGAACATTTGAATGACGTCGTCGAAAAGTCGGCCATTTTGCACGGAAAATTGTGTAATTCCATGATTCATGAAATAAACTATTTTACGCTTCTTCCTAGCGAACGAATGCCGCTTTGGTATCATAGAACAAGAGAGCAGAGGCCTATAACGGACTGTTTAGCATGTTTGAGTCTTCCACTACTCTAGTCTGTGTGTGTAGAAATGTGCCGATCAGGGGTGCGACTCTGAAAGACATAATCGCGTGTGGACAACATTATGATTGCCGTCGATGTAATGTTTTTTTTGAGTAATGTACCAGTTCAAGTTTTAACATTCCCAAGAGGTATATAATAAAAACTATTATTCCTGACAAATATAGAGGAGTACGCAAAAAAAGTATTCGAAACATATTCCGCGTTTCCAGAAGAATCTTACTGTATTTCGTCAAACTTAAGCAACTGCGCGAGTATTATGTCTTAGACTATATATTCTTGAATTCAAACGAGCAATGCACATTATCAAACGAACAAATATCTACTTTTGATTTTTTCAGGAATGTCAGATACTAGTTAACGCAATTACGATCGGAAATTATCAGAATCAAATATTGAATTATAGATATTGGTTTATTTATGTCACGTGACACTCGCAGACTACAATAACTTACCGACTGTAAAATGCAATACATATTCATTAATATCATGTAAAAAGCGAATTTAAAATTTCATAAATACATAAATGACTATTACAATAAAACAACTTAAAAATTATCAATATTAAAAAATGATATGTTGGTTAATTATTTTCAGATTACATACCAGTGGGCAATCGCAGACTATGACTTTGATGAGAATACAACGACTATGGCAAAAGCAACGAAAAAGTGATCTGATGGTACCTTATTTAGCAGCATCTAACAACTTTGACAACTATATTTCACATTTCAACTCACCGTTTTATAAAACGCGTATCCAGGATTGATGTCTGGTTGATCATTCACAGACAATCAGTCTGCTTGTTTATTAATAAAAGCGTTCAACTTTGATAAACTTGAACAGATGTATCCAGGGTAGATATCTTAAAAAGAGAATCGAGACAGGGTGGGTTTAATTGATCAAAATAGGACATAGCCTTTATATGAATGATGAAAATATCGGGGTATTGTCTGGATATGATCCCGACAGTGATAGAGGATATAGTTAAAGACGTATCTCACCTCGATATAAATGCATTAGTTGTATAGAATTTATATTGCCAGAATATACAGAAACAAATATTTAGTTGTAGAATCAATCTCAAATATCTATCATAAAAATCGAGTAAATATTGATCAAATGTTCATGAAATTAACCTAAATCACATTAACGATCTTTAACGAAAATTTTGTTTTGGCCTCGAATTACTCGTTTCATTTTGTTCGAAAACAACTCTCCAAAGACTTTTTATCTTAAACGACTTGACATACTTCATAGCAATATCCTGCAAGTTCGTTTACTAATGTCAACTTTTGCAGGCATTAAACAAGAATTTTACTCAATACAAAATTCTGATTTCTGGCAAATTATGATCCAGAGATTTTGTCCGTATCAATTTAAAATGTTATGAGTATTTTCTGTGATGATTTTTAAAAAATTCAGGCTAAATTATAGTGGATGCGCATGACATTTTTAAACAAATACACACTCAAGAACTTTTGGCTGGAAAATGGACGAGTCGATTGTAATAAAATGATGCCAGATGATTGTCAATTAACGTGTAAATATAATGAAACCTTAAATACCTGAAAAAAATGATAAGCCTCTGCCTGTATTGATCAGAATCTTTAATCACAATTTTTCAAACCATCTGGCTATGATTGCTGAGTTTTGTGCCTGAAAATCATGTGATGCTATGATCCTGAATAAATGAGTAAATTAGAAACTGTCTGGAACGGGCAATTGTCCAAAAAACCAGAAAAAAAGTATGGTAGAATGTATTCGATTAGTTTATAATTAATTTAGGCGTTATTGTTTCATATATTAATGCATTAATCACTACTGTTTTATAATTTGTAATATTTTTGACTAAATAAAACTAAAATTATCAATTACAACTTGGCGCATTTTTTCCGCGAAATTAATAATACTGAAATTGAGCCTGATTGTTAAAGTATAAAAGAAATCTTTTGTTTATCATTAATACTCTTAAATCAATGTGAAAAATACCGTCTGTGGAATCAAGTTTTATGTAGATGTTTACAGATATTTTAAAATGCAAAATAAATTGAATAAATACAAACGTGCGCAAAACGTTTATATTTATTTGAGAATTTTAAAATTTCTGATTTCAGATGTCTTTGAATATAAAAATTTACATAATTTGAGCCGCAGCGACTCATAGAAAAACATGTTGGTGAACTATAGTCAAAATTTAAAACAACACTCAGATAGGGCATCGAAAAAATCTAGTTCTTCATTGACAGAACTCTGCCTACCAAATTTTCAAACCTTGATACAAAAAAAAAATATATAAACCCAAAATGCATATGGATTATTGACACCAAAAGCTTTGTAAATTTTTGAAAAAGCAGCTATATTATTTTTTGAAATAAATTTTGGTGATAAACGTTTTGACGGTATCTGTATATCCCAAAAGTAACAAAATATCAATAAAACTTTCTGGCTCATAAACTCCATTTAGATATCTATGATTCTTCTGTGGATTAATTTCCGATTACACATTCTGGAAAATGGCTTGTTACCAACGTATATCAATTCTAACCTTATTTTTGGGTAATATTTAATTTCGGAGAAATTCTGAAAACACATGCTTTAAAATTCACACATAAATATAAATATTTCCCCAATTTTAAATTTGATGTGCCCACTCAAAAATATCTGTTAACGATTAGCAAAAACCTAATCCTACCGGCTATATTATTTTAAAGGTTGAAAGAGATAAAATCGCAGGATATTTGCCTCGTGATTGATAATGGTTGGTATGTGAGGATATAAATTGTTAAGTACACTAATAAATTCGGTTACCTGTTTTTACAATAATTGTCGACTAAAGGCGAGAAAAAAAAATATTGTTGCAATAAGTTAATAATCGGTGAGCTTAAGCATCAAAGAATAAATACGGTATTTTCTGGTGTTTTAGTAGCGGCTTTTTTCCCAAAATTTGAACCCTGCGACTTATACAACGATGCTGCTAATTTGGGAATTTTTACCATTTGCAGTACTTTTTTGACTATAAGCCATGGGTTTTTTCCAAAGATTTGAACTCTGCGGCTTATATATGGATGCGCTCTATACATCGGAAAATATGGTAATAAAAATAGATCACTCTGGGCGATCTTGGCTTCAGTACCTGCCGTAAAAAGCAATGTAATGCTTTTGGATAGATTTGCTATTCGAGTGATTTATTCAGGAATTAACAAACATTTTTCAATGAATATAAAAAGGGTAAATTATGATTCAGTTTTCTATTAACGACATGAAATAAAAACATTGATTTAAGGGATGTTTTGTTTACCTGTATTCTCCGAATCTGTCCTTGTGGAAATTTACTGCCCCAAAAACATATATTACTCATTAAAACATGATTTTTTATCATTTAAATTAAGTTCATCCACAATCGCAGCAGGTAAAGACTCTGTGTGGTTTATCAAAATCGGAGATTGGCTGATAAATTCGAGACATAAACGATACAGTGTTGGTGGCTGAACAGGGAACCGTTCCAAAGAATTGAGGCAGCCCTCGTCGTGATAACCGCCAAAACTGTATAGGTGGTAATCATCAACAACTGACATGCGATGATCATATACGCCTGTTGTGAGAGACTAGGTATAAAATTAACATACATATTCTATTTTAAACCATTCGAGAGATTCTAAATCAATCCACCAGATATCAGAGTAATATATATTTGAGTACGGCATGATCCCGCCGCTCATTATGCCAAATTTACGAAAAAATGCCATCGATTCATAAATTCGATCATCAGGATACAGTTTATTTTTCGAGCTGGTTACTCTTGAAGTCCATGTATGAGTAGAAAAATCGAAAATCCGGATTTCTCTAAATTTATTTGATCCATTTGGAGGGTCTTCGAAGCAATATATTCTATATTTATAAACTATTACTGATTTTTATAGACCGTTCCGAAAATTTGGCGGTTAAAAGTAGGTTTTACGCCATTTTGTCCCACAATGGACCAGGTTGACGTCTTGATACAAAATTTGTACATAGTTTCTAAGTTTAAACTGTCATGGAAACCCCCTAATACGTACAGGGATCCGTTATGATAAAAAAGTAAATTTCCGCACATTGGAGGTGGCACATTCTGGTCATAATCATCGTTATGGGTAAACATGAGATCCCATGTCGCATTAGTAAAATCGAATGAAACGAGAGAATTAGTCTGTCTATAATCATCATCATCGAAACAATCTCCGCCAAATATATAAACTATATTTTCAGCCGCACAAATCGAGGCTGATATACAGGTGTCTTTAATTTCATTTGGTACTTTGTGCCATTTCCAGACACCAGTTATTGCATTGTAGCTCCATAATTCATTGCATTCTTCACTGGTGTTGTTTTCATAACCCCCGTATATGATGAGAAACTCGCAGACAGACGTCATGCAGTGATGGGCGCGATTCTCAGGCCTCTTTTGTTCACCTCCTTGGCTCATTCCAAAAATATTATCTAAATTTCTAATTATCCAAATTTTGGAGATGTCAATGAAATCTTGTCTGATCTATACCTGAATGCTTTAGAAGAAATCTAAAATGGTTCTGTTTCTAATTTATTATACTAAAATATTTCATGTGGGTTCTAATGTCAAACACTAGTGTGTCGGTGTAAGGTGGTCGGCGCATCCTGTTTTTATTCCTTTAATCAAATTATTTGATTATCATTTAAATCTCTTTAATTTATTTGAACTATTTAATAATTATAAATAAAATAGTTCTGATGGATTTATCAATACCTTGAGCGTGCGCGTTTTGGTATTTAACCATAAATTTTATGTGATGTACAATTGCACTTTAAGACCAATTACAGTCCTCGATTTAAATTGATAAAAACAATTTATCATGTATCAAACTTAAATAATCTGACCTCCATTTTTGAAAACTACCCCTTTACTCCATTAACCAAATTTTTGTAATTTGAAAATGTTTTAACGTCGTAAATATTCAATACGAATGGTATATACAAGACTTCTACTATCACATATGCAAATTCTCTATATTTATTAAATTTGATCAATTAGATTTTAGTTTTTTATGTTACGTCATCAATAATCTTTAATGCTGCTTTTTTAGTTTTAAGTACTGCAGATGTCGTTTTTAGCATATTATTATTTTGAATAAATTTGAATCGCAATGTGAGTTTCTCGATTATCATGACTATTATTATAGTCATCGTGTAATCACGTAGCCTATTATCTCACGCAATTATTTGCTGTTATATTGGATTACGGTGACTGCAGACACATAATAAAATGAGACAAACGAACAATTAGAAGTCTTAAGCTGATATTTTTGTGTTATATTAACTGGTTTAGCCTCGAACGATTCCACTAATTAGGTGAGATAATATAATTGGCATTTATATCCAACCAATCTAAATGTTTGTCAATATAACAGCTAGGTACAATTAGAACTCTTTTCTATCATAATTCATCCATGTAATCGTTGATTATAGGTTGACTTTAGAATTAAAACCATTGAATCTTATTACGTAACTCAAAATTCCAACATGGTGGTATTTTTATGCTTTTATAATCTCAGCCTTAATTCGGCATGAAACTCAAATAAACGCCCTTCTACGTTCTTAGATCATGTATTATCAGCATAGATGTATTACCAAGATGTCTAAGAATTTTCTCCCAGCGAATGAATGCCGCTTTGGTACCGTAGTTGTAGTGGGCAGAGGGAAGGTGGTGAATATTTAGAAGTGTGAGTCTTGCTCATCATAGTCTGTGCACGCAGACGGGGGCCTATCAGGAGTGTGACCTTGTCGGAATTGTGGTCCACGTAAAGTTAATGCAGTAATGCATCGGTGGAGGTTTTAACACCTCATTGGCCGTTGTCAAAAAAAAATGTCTAAATATTTTATATTGAGGAAAAACAGTGGTCAAAACGGCTTTCTCGAAGTAATAGTGTTTGCGGCTGTCTACAAATAATTAGAATGATAACATTTAAAAATTGACATCTTCCCATAAATTTTTTAAATACCGCGCAACAACGAAACATCTGTAATTTTTCTTTATTCTCAAAAATTATATGGGATGTTATTCTAATAATTGACTTCCAGATTATTCAGTCATCGATAACTTAAGAAATAAAAATGCGTACTGTCTGAAACATTAAACGGATTTCTTTAAATTCACAAATGTTTACTAGTATTGTTAAAAAAATTTCAACTCTCCCCCACAGGACAAATGATCCAAAGATTTTCGCCTCACACTCAAAGTATAGAAGTTGATTACAAGACAATAAAATTTGACGGCATAAATGTTAAAATTTATGCAGTAATAAGTGGACAGACAGATTCATTTGGTTGTTGAATGGACGATGCCATTTTATGATATCTGTTTGGATTTTAGTCGATAGAGGGGAATCAAAATTCGCTAAGCCACGCTCAGAGAATGATATCAAGATTTAAACATAATCTGACGTCATCAAAGAATACCACTATCGAATATTTTCACAATTCTTAAAAATTATTCCCTTTTAAATAAACATGATGAAAGTTTTTAATTCAAAATTTGATGAGCTCTCCTCCATTGGATTTATATATTTATTATGAATTACTAATATCGGATGACTTACGAGCTCAATTAGATGAAAGGTAATGCTAAGTACAGTCCATCCGGTCGGAATTCGGATTACATCAATTTGGAAAAACGGAAAAATAGACAGCGTTAAATACAAACGCTTGTTAAATGTTTTTAAAATGATTTATTTATCGGAAAATACCTCTACATTTTAGATTTTAGTTCATTTTGCCAATAAACGATTAAAATATAGTGAGTGGATAGATTTTGTCTACATTTACGTCCGGAAGATTTAAAATGAAAGATTTGAAGGCTTTAAAAACATCCGAGAACTTTTCAATCAGGATTAATTCTTGTTTAGTATTTTCACGGTTCAGATAATGTTTTGATTCAATTTCTTCTGCCGAAACGTCGAACAAATCGTTACATTCTTCGTTTGTATAACTTTAATTTTGAGTCTGGAAATGTTACGCCTTTTGAAGTTCAATATTTGGGTCAGGAAGATCAATTTGGAAGATGAATGAAAATACTAGCTTTACATTTGGAATATAACCATGGATGATTATTATAATTGAAATTTAACAACTATTGTTTTTATCTATCATCAAAATGGATCTTATCCGACAACCAAATTGATCTTAGCCGAAGCCAATATATAACTTCAAAAGGTTTATTCTTATTTTAACAGATTTTCAGTTGATAAAAACTCAAACATAATTTCATCTCTAGTCAAAATTGTTAAGAAACCCATCTATGCCACCAGATTTTTGAATCCCAACACACAACTCAGGTAATCATCTATTAATGATCTTCGATTTATTTAGATATTAAGATGGTTTTGAATTTTTTGACAGATCAAGTGCCAAGTCTTTTTACCTGTTTCGGTATATGATGCAATTTAAGATTAGATGAACTGCAGACTGTCAAAGTGTTGTGAATTTAATTCTTCATACATAATTTAATTGGTGTCTATTTCTTTGATTTGATTTTTTAAACTAGTTCTATTATATTTTTTGCTACTTTTTGGCATATAAATTTAAATTTTACAGATATACTTCTTATAACGAGATTAAAACTCGGCGCAAATTATGTGATGGTTTTTTATGTGTAATTAATATAATCGATAATTTCTTTTAATGTTGTGGGGTTAGATTTTAATTTATTAAATACTTAATTTTTGCGCATGAAAAGTGGATTTAAACCTTAATTATGGTAAAAATTTAAGGAACATTGTTTATATATTAAAAATAGATTGGGTAGAGGGAGGGATATGGGAGAATTTGAGAGAGGGCTGTAACTGTTTTTTGAATAGCCTAAAAGTGATGTTCAGAAATGTGCTCCATAATTTAATATAACTAAAATTTTGTAGATTTCTGAATCATATCAATCAATTAGTTACCACAACTTTTTTTGGACAACGGTCATCGGAGGTGTATAAACCTGCACCGGTGCATTTCTGCACGGACTTTACGCAGACCGCGAATGCGACGTTGTGTACTACTGTAGGGTAGTACTCTGGGAAGGCTTCCTCCTGCGCGCAGTTAAGGTAGTGCAGGGCTCAAATCAGCTAAACATTAACCCCTGTTCCTCTGCCCACTAGAGTTACGTTACCAAATCGGCTTTCGCTCGCTGGAAATCCCCAACAACCTAAGGTACTGACATGAATACCATCTCATTATTTACTGATATAAAAATTTGATTTACTTTCAATATGTTTGATTTTTCATTAATTTCTGCACAAACGTTATTTTATGCATTAGGAAGGAACCTACATTGTTGGATTCTTAAATTTTTATTTATGGTAATCTTTAGGTGTGTGCCCTGAGCTGCGGACCCCATAAATTGTAAAAGCATCTATATTCATAGAGGGTAGACTCCACTTAATGTAACTTTTATACGCGTGCGCGAAATCTGCGGCGTAATGATTGTTTTTACAGATTTTTTTCAAATGATTTCAGACTCTGTAAATAAGATTGGATTTCATCGACATTATGGAATTATGATATAATAAATGTTCTGCCAACAATGTTGTGTCAAAAATGGTTTAACATCAAAGAAATGATGTTTCTGATAAGGTTGGGGTTTTGGCGTGATTTTAGAAATCATAGGTAAATGTTTAGATAGAATTTGTATGCAACAGATGCAATATTAGAATGTCAATTAGATCTGGTAACATCAATGACTTATTACTAGGCACATTGTTTAACAACTCACAAGTTACACTCTCAAACTTTCTGTGGATGTTTCTAATGTGATCATACAATCGAAGCGGAATTCCCTCAACTCTGTCGATATCCCTAAATACATCCGAAAAGCTTACAGAATTTTCTAAAATCTTTAGATGTGAAGATAATTATTATATTCGTTCGCTGAAGCTTTCAACTGTAAACGTAACGTTGAGGGGCCTCAGAAATAATATATGTGACGAGTCAGTCATTTCGTGAGTGGTGCATAAAGGAGATAGGTATTAAACTTAACTACCTTAGGCCATGATTTATTCAGACCTCAACGTTGAGTCCTAGGCATGTATGATGTTAGGTCGACAGATATGTTGTAGATAAAACTTTGATTGGTATTGTTATCTGCGTTCTGAATCAAAGGCAGCTACTATCATTATTAATAATGAGATATATGTTTAATATTAATTACTTTAGACATGTTTTGGCACGTTCCTTAATTCATACAGATAGATTTGCCTCAAACAGACTTGGTATATTTTTTGATAAATTATGTTTATAAACATTACCAGTCAATCCCCTCTAAATTCCCGAAACTGTCAACCACAGATTGATTTTAGAGTAATTATTTGTAATAAAATACCAGGACTCAGCAACAGGTGTCTGTATAATTTATGTGAAGGCTATGTGGGAGTTAGACAACGAATACTTTCAAAGCAGTGGCCTAACTAGGATAGGTTTACTGTAATCAAAAATAGCTATACCTTGTTTTAATAATTAATATATAATAAAATGTTGCAGAAGCGTTTCATATATAAGGGCTAGAAGATACATTTGAGAACATACTTTCTCAAAGTGCGAAATACTTGGCTTGTGAATAAGAAATATGGATTAAATATAATTTTATGAATTATTTAATTAATACTTTCCAACATTAGTAAACTAATACAAAGCTGTGGGACCTAGCTATGATATTATTATCAGAAGAATCAGAAATATAAACTTAGATATTATCTTACAAATAACATTTCCATTGAAATCAATTAAATTAATATTAAAATGAAGATTCTCATACATTGAGCTTTATTTTCGGCAAAATATCACAAAGTTTTGAGATATACAGATCTGTGTGATATTAATAACGAAAAAAAATTGTCATTTTTGACCGCCTCGAGCATGCGTATAAAAGTTACGTTAAGTGGAGTCTACCCTTAATAGAAGCCCATTGATTGCCATAAGTCACCACCTGGTTAGATATTCGTACAATATTTTTAACGAGTCTCACTCCACCAAATAGTATTCTTGGTTAAAATAACATCAAGTATTATCCAAATATGTGAGTTTCGTTCTTCGATTATATGTCCCGAATATCCAACTCGAATTTATGATTATTCCCTTAATGTTTATTTTTCTACCAACTAGAGATTCGTAGTTTTATCGTATAATACCTAGCCCAATTATAAGAAATAAAGTTCAAAAATTTACCTCCCCATATATCTCAGACAAAATCCATTATGTAAATAGAACGCCTATCAAATATATCAAGTGGAAATATCCTTTACTGGATCTATAATTAAAATCGTTTAACGTTTACATTTAGACCTATTTATATCAATTGGACTTCTCTAAACAAATGTAATCGCGTTCACGCTACTACCCACTTTGTTTTCAATGAAAAAAACAACATGATATCAGCAAAACCAAACTAATTTATTGTCAGAATACTAAAATTCTTCTCGACTAAATCCGATTTCTACTATTCGTTAAATGTGTTCGAAAAATACCAGCATGGTAAATTTTGATATTCAGTCAATATTTGAATAGCCGTTTATTTTGGTTCCCTTAAACAATAGTATCCTGTTAAGTGCAAGCCCTCGGAACAACACTAAAACCTACATTCAAATGGCTTGATCCAGCCATGTGGTTATCAAATTCGCCACCACCACACCGGTAGTTAGAAACACTATATACTAAATTGACACTGAATTTACTAGTAAAAAATGTGATATACATACTGGAATGATAGATAGAATGATAACTTGTGAAACTAGTATTTTAACTTAGCGAGATACCAAGGAGCCTGGAAATAATTATCAAATATTTTTGGGAGGTCTCTAAATTTAAATTCAACGTCAATGTCATTGGAATTTCATGTATGTGCCATTTATTTTTTGGGTAGCTGATAAAAAACAGTGCAACTTATATTATTTTATTTGTTTCGAAAATTTGATGTTGATTCCTCACAACATCATATACAGTCTAATCCTGTGAGGTTAACTGCCTCGGATCCAGCAGAAAACCACACGTTAAAGAAAGGTGTAGATGTATGAACTCAACATTCATTAGACACACGCCTACCGCATCAAATAATTGCATAAACTGAAGCGGATCGTGCGTCATACCGATTTACACTTAGCCTGATTTGACTGTATTCCTATGATTTAATGGAAAAATATGTTAAAAGTCCTACCGATACACAATGTTATTTAGAAAAACCGATATTTTCACCAAAAATTGCATTCTAATGTGGCATGACGATTGAATCACTCCTGCATCGGTGACAACGGAAAATATTCAATATTTTCATTACGCTCATCTGGAAGTTAGTGGGCTAAATTTAGGGCGTAATTTGATGTAGAGTTGACTGAAAAAGTTCCGTGTGCAGAAGATGCGTAATGTTATACTATCTTGAATATAATTTTGAAGGATAGTTAAACACTTCGATACTCATAAAATTCTATTGATACACAACTGTTAAGGATTAATGTTAACATTCCTATCAACTAGATGTGACTATTAGTTGGTTATCGCAGACAAACCTTCTTAATAGCGGGTGGTATACAAACTAAGACAGGCCCTATGGAATAAAAAACATACCACAAATACATTAAATACGTTCGGAAATGCAAGACTTTTAGTCTATGATACTGAATAATTTATCTGATGTAATTTCATTTGTGTTCTTACAAGCGTGAGTCTAAGAGTTTAAAATCAACCAAAGATAATCGAAAAAAATCGAGGGAATATATTCAAACTCTTAAAAACACATCACAAAAGGTAACGAATATGACCTTCACAAACGTTTATCAGTGGTTTCATACCCCAGTTATAGTTATATTGTTTGAAAGTAGATCTAAGGTTTCAGATCCCGTCGAAATCAGACATATTTCTAGTAAATAATTGTTCAAATGAGTTTTAAAATATCAGCTCTGCTGGCATTAAAACAATAGTTCAACCACAAATAACAAAGAATATTCAAAGAATTTTTGTATGATAAAAATGTGTAGATAAAAATTATATTCAAGAATTATATTATCTTGGCATCGTTGTCCAAAGACCTTCAAATAAATCTAGAGTGGATTCGGATTTATAATTTTAAAGAAAATAGAATTATTAATTCGCGAAGATACACGAATGAAATGTATTGGATAACATCATATAATAAGCTTCCGAATTCTAGACTGAAACAAATCATGTAACTGAATATATTGTAAATTTCGATCCAAATCATCCATCTGATGAGGAATGTAACATATCTCGGTGATTGTCAAATAGTTAACTGATAACTAGACATGGTCTGCCTAAAGACAGCATGAGATAAAGTATGGAGAACCTGAAGTCATTAGAAACTATCCCGTAAGGGCAAAACCTGGAAAACTAGAGCTAAAATACGATGGCAGAATATAATCAGTCATTTCTAGAAAGTAATTCAAGTTATAAGGTCTCAGGTTCAGGTATTCTGCGCGATTGCTTTTGGTATGTAACATCTTGGAGTAAATAAATTTATCATAAAAATTCTAATTAAAAAAGGCAGCCTTTTTTCAACGATTTTAATCAGTAATAACAGAATATTAAAGTGAGCTTCACAAAAGAGATATTTATACTTGTTAATTCAATCTTCAATCACTACTTATTTGATGAATAATATTCACAAAGAGGGAAGAGAAAAACATGAGATATTTTCTCTTGGATTGATAATTATTTTTGTGTTTAAACAGCTAAGTATGCTGATTGAAAATTCATTATCAAATACGGATGTTAATAGGTTTAGCCACTGCAATAATAGTTACTTGGCGCGGCTGTATCACTAATTAAATATTGTAATTAAAATAGTTCACGTAATGTGGACCCAGAAACCATGGGTAAATACACCATTTTCCGTCCAAAATGGCCGATTTTCCGATAACGACATTCAAATGTGTCAAACAAAATCTCGGTAAAAGACAGCACATATTTTAATCTGAATGAATATTTTCACAGCCTTAAAAGATAGAATCAATATAAATATCAATTTACTGTTAAATACAACATAGAAACTTTTGAATGTCATCATCGGAAATCAACCATTTCGGACTGAAAATGGTGTAAATGTCCTGACTGTATGCACTACTATTTACTCACTCGAGAATATATAAAAACGTTTTTAAGTGAAACTCAGAACGGATGTTATCAATTTGGTTCTCCGAGAAATGAGAATGAATACAAACTGAAGCATAATCTAAGAAAATTTGATGCTAAACAACCATTATTGAAATTTTTGGTTAAAAAATACTGATTTTAGTCGTCAAAAGACGGATCGTTATTATCAAAATTAAGTTCATCCTGAATGGATGTTGGTAAAGCCTTGCTGTTGTTTCTACCATTCTGTGATCGTCTGATAGATTCAAGGTACAGACGATACAGTGATGGTGGCCGAATACGAAACTTTTGAAATGAATCGGAGTCATTCTCATCTTCATCATAACCTCCCAAACTGTACAAATATAAATCATCCACAACAGTCATGCGATTCGAAATGAGGCCTCGTTTGAGGGTCTAGATTTAAAATTCACATACGTAATCAAGCTTTAACCATTCAAGTGTTTCCAATTCAATTCTTCAGATATCAGAGCAATATGTATGTGTATCTGGAATTTTCCCACCGCTCATATAGCCGAAATCGCTCGAAAATGCAAATGTTTCGTGGATACGATCCTATGGATAGTCATTATTTTTACAGTTCGTTAGTTTTTTAGTCCATGTGTTTGTAGAAAAATTGAAAATCCAGATTTCTCTAAATCTTGCCGCTTCAGTTAAAGTGTCAACAAAGCAATACCATTTATATTTTTAGAAATATTACTGGTTTTTATAGACAGTCCCGTATGTAGGACGGTTAAAATTAGGTTTTACGCAATTTTGTGGCACAGACGACCATTTTAATGTCAAACAGAATTTGTACATTCCTTCTAGGTTCTCAAAAAGGCTATTCCCTGCTAAAACGTACAGAAATCCATTGAAACAAAGAAGTAAGCTATTATAAATTGGAGGTGGCTTATTCTCATCATACTCATCAGTATGAGCAAACAGTGTTTCCCAAGTATCCCTGATAATGTCGAATGAAATAATGGAATTAGTTTGTCGAGTTACATCTCGAACATCTGCTCCGCCGAATAAGTAAACTAAATTTCCCTCTGCGCAAATAGAGGAGTCCACACACATCGTCTTTATATCATCCGGTGGTTGGTGTTGTTTTGTTACACCACTCAAGGTGTTATAGCTCAATATATCCTCTAAATGATAGTCGACGCCACGTGAAAGACCCCCATATACAGTCGATTCCGCTTAATTGGGACACTGTATAATTGGGACAGCCGCTTAATTGGGACAAATCTCAAAGAACAGAAGCCAAACCAAGAAACCAATAGTAAATTTATACGTTTAATTGGGACGAAATTCCGCTTAATTGGGACAGTAAATTTAAGATCACATTCCATATTATGTTACACATATTCTCAAGAAAAAATATTTACAGAAAATTGGATATGATGTGTAGTCTCGCAGCTGATCAACGCGACGTAAGGCAATATTATTCAGTTACCAATACACCTCGCACGTGAACCGTGCGTGAACTTCTTTTTTTGACGATTTTATTATTCTAAAATTTGACCGTTCCTAAAATGCCAAGAAATGATTTGACACTTTCCAGTAAAATTGCTTTGCTAGATAAAATAAAAATCCAGCCACTTAATACAAGTTATTGTAGGCTCGCTGAGATAACCGGTGTACCAAAATCTACCATATCGCGTGTTTACGACAAGAAAGTCAACAACGTGAGGAATTGGTATTACAAGAAGGACAAGTAGGAACATTCAAAAGAAAAGTGAGGGGAAGGATCCAGACGTCGAAGAAGCATAGCACTAGATTAATGGTTTTATATTGTTAGTGGCAAATGCGTAAATATCAACGACCCAATATTGAAGCCGAAGTCAGAGGAGTATGATATAAAACTGGGCCGCAACGATTTCAAAGAAACTGATGGTTGGTTATCTCAATGGAAAGCAAGACACAATATCAAATTTAAAAAAGCTCACGGTGAAAAGGGTAGTGGCGACAACGAAAGTGCCGAACAGTAGAAAATTACGAAAATTCCTACTTTTTTAGAGAATTTTTGTGCTGATGACATTTACAATGCTGATGAAACCGGCCTCTATTATCGTGACACGCCAGACGGCTCCTTGATCTATAAAAACATTGCACTGTCTGGTTATAAAAAGGTGATGGACCGCCTCACTGTGTGATGCTGTAAAAATATGTCAGGTACTGACAAACGAAAGCTACTGATCATAGAAAAGAGTGCTAG
>JWZT01001836.1:81353-125205 GCA_000827895.1 Thelohanellus kitauei | reverse complement strand
CCCCCCTGCCATTCACTCTCCAACGCTACCCATTTAGCCGCCAGCGCCACCCAGGGGGCGATAACGCACCCTTTGGGAGCCTATGGACTAGAAAAACGCCGATTCAAACTAGACACACGCTAATTTGGATCGAAAACCCTGTACGTTATTTTCAAAATATTTCAAAGGCACGTCAAAAATGTTAAACAGGTAGGACGAACAACCTATTTGGATGTTATCATAAATAACTCGAGAACGTGTTTAAAAACTCTCACACAAGCCTTGGCTCGTTTAGGTGATTAACAAGAGGTGAATTTATATATTTTGAAATAGGCTTTCAAAAGGCGACATAATTCCAGCCCAATAATATTCCATATTTTGAAATATAAAATTGGATGGCTTTTAAATAAGTATGGTAAATATGTATCCGTAAAATATAAATATTTACCCTTCAAATTAAATCAAAATGACTTTTTTCTAATTTTCCAGGTAGGCCTAGATGTTATATATACGCATTCATGATATATTCGATCACAATACATGTATTTTAAATGTCAAAAGATGAATAATTATCAAAATTAAGTTCATTAACGATCGCCGATGGTAGGGCCATTAAGTAGCTTCCCACATTCGGCGATCGGCAGAAAGATTCGAGACATAAACGATAAATGGATGGAAGCTGAAGTGTAAAACGTTCGAAAGCATTGAGAAAATCCAAATCTAGACAGAAACTTCCAAAGCTGTATAGATAGCAATCATCGACAATAGACATGCGATGTGAGAAGAGCCCTGTTTTGAGAGACTAGATATAATATTTGCATACATAATCGAGTTTAACCCATTCGAGAGTTTCTAAATCGATTTTCCAGATATCTGAGTAATATGTATCTATGCCGAAAATCTTTCCACCACTCATATAGCCAAAGTTACTCGAAAATGCAAATGATTCAAGTATCCGACCATCAGGGTACTGCTGATTTTTCGAGCTCGATGCTCGTGTAGTCCATGTATTGGTCGAAATATCGAAAATCGCGACATCTCTAAATCTGGTTGTTCCATTAAAACAACCCCCAAAACAATATAATCTAGATGAAAAAAATATTACTGATTTTTGAAGAAAGTCCCATATATTCCAACTACAAAAAAAGGTTTTGGCCCGTTTTGTTGTACCAAAGACCATTTAGACGTCTTCAAACAGAATTTGTACAATGTGTCTAATTTCCCGAGTTCATGAATGCCCTTGAGAACGTATAGGCACGAGTTGTGAGAACAAAGTAAATTTCCCCACATAGGAGGTGGCGTATTCTGGTCATAATCATCTGTATGTGGAAATAGAGTTTCCCATATACCACTAGTAATATCGAATGATACTAGGCAATTTGTCAGTCGATTTCGAAAACTAGAACATTTCCCGCCGAAAATGTACACGAAATTTCCTACAGTACAAATCGAGGAGGATACACATCTGTCTTTTATTTCAATCGGCGTTTGGTATCGTTTCCAAACTCCACTTATAGTATTGTAGCTCAACAATTCATTGCATTCTGTACCGGTCTTATTTTCGTAACCCCCATATATAATGAGAAATTCACGGATAGAAGTCATGCAATGAAAAGCACGATTTTTTGGCCCTATTTGTTCGTTTCCCTGGTCCATTCTAACAATAAAATACAAATGTCACAAAATTCAAAATTTTGAGACGTCTTCACGGGTCAGCTAATTTAAAAATAAATACTTGGGGGAAAATGAAGTTTCGTAATTTTTGAATTCCGACAAATATTTATTCAGGGTTCTAATGCCAAACACTGGGGGATGTGTACTAGTTGTCTGCGAGGCATGTTTTTGGCGTCAACTTAGCACATTGTTTTAATATCTATTAAACCTTGACAACTTATCTCTAACATGTCAGAAGCACAATTTAAATAGGTCTGAATTCTACGTGGCTGATAAAACATGTGGGTGATTAGAACAACACTTTTTTGGATATGATCGGTGAGTTTGCCAGATTCGAAATTTGCTTTGCGATAGAATTCAAGACAAAGAAACATGCTAAAAACTCGTAATTATCAGAAATTGCGTCAGAAACTTGATCATGGTGTTTCGATGTATTCCATCAAGCCGCCCTTGACTATTTGAGCATAACTGACTTTTATGCATATTAATAACTTATCAGAGAACAGATTATTCATATAGCGAGAATCTAATCACTGCGCACATGTTATCATTGATAGTAAATGTAATGATATAATTAGAGGATTACGATTGAATGCAACAACTTCGAAAATTGTAAAAACTGTTTGTTTGGAGTTATATATGTAACAGCTATTGTCCTTAGTTGTAGATAATCATTAAGTAATTTCTTATAAATGGATCCGTATTGTTACCGGTTTTTAGACTCAGTAAGAGTCATGTGTAGATTGAGAGGGGCCACCCAAATATGAATCACAAAAATGTGGTCGTCTTTAACACTCACGATATTTGGTGTGAAATGTAGAATATTAGTTTTTATGCATTTACCGCGGTATTGCATAATAATTTGAAGAACCCAGGTTCCATTTGATAAATCAAATAATTTTCAACTTTCTCAAATTTGAATAAAGACTTTTGTCAATTTTTAAACAAAAATAATCATATTGAATATCAAAATAGGCCATTAGTTCCGCTAATCTTATTTGGGTTCTAAGGTTGAATATCTACATGGCCCTTGTGTAACGTAAGAACTGGTTTTAATTATTCTTTTATTGATCATTCAGATCATTTCTTGGAGTTATCTGACAAAAAATTGGGCCATGCAAACTAGGTGTGAAAAATATAACGTGGTGGGTAAGCGTTTATTATAGTGACAATGTTTTAACCTCATTTGATAAGCTTTCGTATAATTTCTCAGAATGACTTTATTAGCATTTCTATTACAAGGTAATTCATTATTCACCATTTTCCGTCGAAAATAGCCGACATTCCGATTGCGGCATTCAAAGGTTCCGATTTTAAGTTGATTATAAAAAATGAAATTTAGAAGGATTCTTTGTATGTAAAGTAAAATCAAAGCTCAGTAAACTACAGCACATATTCCACACTTTAATCTGAAAAAATATTCACACAATCCTAAAATGTATGATCTATATGAATTTAAATTTACTGATAAATACAAAGTCATGACCTAAGAATGTCATCATCGGATAGTCGGCCATTTTGGACGGAAAATGGTGCAAATGATCGGGTATTCATAATCAATGCGCAATTCAAATTTATTGCTCGAGATCTAAATTTTAAGTGTATTTCTAGATTTACATCGATTACCAGCCAATTTTTCACATTTTAAAATGTTATAAAAATATCAGCCAAAATAGTTAAATTACAGAGAGAGGTATTTCTCGTTCATACCACGATGGTCATCATATTTTCAACCAATTCGTATGTGCAAAAGTAGAAATAGGATTCCGCTTAAAACCTTCATGTTAGTGTCTATCATTAGATAGATGTCAATACATTCAAATGGTATATTTTCTTTTGTGTAAATTTTAGTGTTTCGAGAAATTTCTTTTATACCTTGAATTGGCGTGAATAATTAGAATCTGTTTTAACAGAGTAGGTACTCCTTTAAAAATTGTGAGATACTCTTAAATTTTGATTTGTTGGTCGTCCGTCCGTCTTTTTAATAAGCAGTAAAATTTTTCTTGTTTCTCCTATATGAGACCATAAGGTTTGGGCATGTCTGTAAATTTTGTTCCGATTATCATTGCTTATACAAAGAGGCGCCATATTTCGTTTGATATTTATTTGTATTTACGCTGCACTCTTCAATATAAGTAAAAGATATGGTACTTTTTGATTAAAAATTTGTTTTTTCCTATGTTTCAATGAAATTCTAAACAGTGGAATATTTGCTGTTCATTGGTGTATCATAATTATTTGCACAGGTTGAAATTAAAATGTAATATTATTTTATAGCTGAACTTCAATTACTTACCAGTAAGTGCCTTCAACAAAAAATCAAGCATTTAAAAGGGCATATTTTAATTGATTGAGGCATCGTTTTTGTTGAGTGAACATTTAAAAATACCTTTTTATCACACCATTTTCGGTCCAAAATGGCCGACATTAGCACATTTAAAAGATAAACACGAGAATCTTATTTGATTGTATGGAATTTTATCAACCGATGGTAACCTATTAGACAGAATGTATCAAAGTACAGTAGATTAAAACCCAGTGGTTTTAGTTCCAGGTTTTTAATTTTTAAGTTTTTATCTCTAAAAGGATTAGATTAATTGAGGTGAAGCTTCATAATCAATTTGCAGCCTGTAAAATCGGTTGAATAGCGCTGTAACTCGATAAAAGGGTAGAATTGACGTATTTATGACGGTAAAAATTTTGATCTTTTCACTCAATAACTGCATAAAATATTAACTTACAGTAAACCAGGTCTATTTTTCTCCCTGTCTGATTTTCAGTTAAAACGATTTTCCTTTAATTTTGACTATGAGTACTATTTCGTAATTTTGGTTTTCATATAAATTAGCAGGCCTGGAATAACCGATGAGATCCAAAATTAATATTATCCCTAGCATTAAAAAAAGAACGAAGTTATCGAATATCTGTAATATGTTGTTTTTTATTGTCGAATCGAAGATTAATTGCTGATGGGTGAGATTTTAAACAAATTCTCAAACTTAATTGTTCATTTTAAACTCAAAGTGCATAAAACTGAACTTATTCATCTGAAAAAGCGGTATGAAGCAATAATTATTGCGCAAAATGAACTGAAATCTAAATTTCCGTGTTATTTTGAGTAAAAATAATGGGTTTTACTGCATTTTACCACCATTTTTTGAAAACCCTGTCTATTTTTCCGTTTTTTCCAAACCTTGTCCCCCAATGGCTGAAAATTAGACAGGATTTACTGTATAACTTTGATGTAAAATTAAGAAAATCAATTTTAATAATGCGTGAATGACCCAGAAAAACATCAGTGTTCATTTAAAAATTGTTCAAAAACATCAAATCGGGCAAACCCATAAAATCGAATTGATAAAAATAAGCTGTATGTGGTTTGATAAACTAGCCGATACTGATAACAACAGAAGCAAGAAACGATGGTTATACACGAGATAATTAGAAAACAGTAAAATAGTACAGATCCAAGCTCGGACGAACAATCCGATTTTATGTGGATGAGAGAGCATAATTTTGAAAACATTATAAAGCTATGTGGTTTGAATAGCCTCGTCTTACGGGCAAAGTATTAGATCTTTGTACAATATATTGAAAAATAATTAAAAAATGGGGGAAATTTTTGATAGAAATACAGCGTTAGTCTGCCCTTTTTTACGTTTTGTGCAATCAATTTTCAACTTTGTGTAGCTCAGCTAAAATTTCATAATAATTCTTAATTTTTTTTTAAATAATGGTGTCTAAAAACAAAAAGCGAAATAAAATAAATTGTTTAAATTGTAAGGTTTTTTATGCAGTGAGATAGTTACTTTTCCATATGTCGGTAAAGGCCTTACAGTTTGCCGAAGTTATTCTAGATAACGCTCTTTCAATCAGGTCAAAAAGTTGTTCAGCGTTTCCTGGTTTCCCCGGCCCAATAGTCAGCTTCCATTTAGAAAATAAATTTTCGATCGGGTTCACGAATGGATTGTACGAAGGTAATAAAAAAAGGAGAGTGAACCAAGGCAACGATGAAACACTGTACCTCTTTCGTAATTCTTTGATTTGAATGCCGAGATCTTAAATTATTGCAAACAAAACACCTTTCACTTTGGTTTATCAAGTTTTCTTGATTTCCCATTTTTAAATTTTAGCCGCACGTTGCAAAATGGAAAATTGATTGCACAAAACGGAAGAGCGGCTGATCAAGGCTGTATATTGAAATAAAAGTTCAGAATTTAGATTCAATGTAAAAGAGAGATATTGACTGCTTTTATCAAGAATCTAATCTAGTTTTGGAACTTATTTTGCGGTAGATATAATTTAATATTTGCTGCATTTTCGTTTAATACTATTGACAAATGACAAATTTGAATTCGGTACACATTTAAACCGTTAAATTTAGCACATTTCGAAAGATCTAAGAGCTAAATATTGAAGTCAGTGAAGCGCATGTGTCTGGATATCCGATCTTAAGCTGTACGTTGAATTAATAACACAAATATAACTTTTTTTATGTTATTATTACATTTGTTAAAATGACTGCCAAGATTATGAAATTGATCAAAAAGTCTTAGTTTTTGTGATGAAACAAAACTCTAATTTCCCTGTTTTTTTGTTTTGGAAAGTAAAAATAATGAATGAATAAATAAGTAGACACATATTCCATCGGATAACCATGTTGACAGTATTAAATTGGTTGCTGATACTCGTTTTAACCTATGGTGAATATTCCGGGCTCCAGCCTTTTTTTGATAACGGTCATAGATGTGAAGAAATCTGCACCGGTGCACTACTGCACGAACTTTACGTCGACTGCAATTGCGACGTTGTTCACGTGCCACAGTGTCACACTCCGGGTAGGCACCCATCTGCGAACAGATTAGGATAGTGCAAGATTCACACTTGCTAAAAATTCCCCCCCCCCCCCGTCTCTCTTCCGATTATAGCTACAATACCAAATCGGCATTCGTTCTCTGGCCTGGCCATGGCTTTCAAACAGGACTTTCGCGAAGGTATAAAAGCTAGAATTTGTTTTGATTAAAAAGAAAATTTTTAAAAAATGGTTTCTCGATATCAGTTCTTCAGTTATTTTGCAAAAAAACAGGTTTGTTAAAATCTTTCAGTCATATAAAATTACTTCATATTTTAAAAAATTAAATAGCTCTCAAAGAATAAGGATTGAGTGAATGAATTCAAGCTGTTTCTCAAGAAAATATACTGCCCATGTCTTACCCTATGCTCAAAGTCATTCCGAGATTTATAGAAATTTACAAGCAACTACCACCAAGGAAATACTTCAACATTATAACAGACAACGCATTAGCTGCTTCGAGAACGTTCAAGTAAGCGTTTGTTCTGGTTAAATAAGTAACAAGAGGTTTATTATAATATTTTGAAAAAATGCTTAATAGATTACGTCATAATGCGGCCAAAAAATATTCAACTAATTGCTTGAAGTTATTCGTAAAAACTAAATTATGGTTGTGAGTTAAAAAACTAATCACATTTCATGAACATTATTATTGAATATTATTCATTTGAGCCCCCATCCCTCCCACACACACACATTATAGAGATGGCCAGTGAAATATTACACAATTTAGTCTATTTTTACACGGCATGGTCTGTAACCCTTGATGTTAGTGTACGTGCTCATGAAAATTTTTATTATAATATACTTATTTTAAGTATCTAAAGATGAATCATTATCAAAATTCAGATCGTCCTCGATGGACGATGGTAAGGACATAATGTAGCTTCTCATATTCGACGGCCGGCTGATATATTCTAAACATAGACGATATAGTGATGGAAGCCGAAGTGGGCAACGTTCGAATGGGTTGAGACAGCCAGGATTGAGACTAAAAACCTCAAGACTGTATAAGTAGGAATCATCCACAATAGACATTAGGTGAAGGATTGAGTCTCTTCTGAGAGACTATATATAAAATTTATATACATAATCAAGTTTAAGCCACTCTAAAGCGGCAAGATCAATTCTCCAGATATCATAAAAATATGTTTCGGTGCCGAAAATCTTTCCACCACTCATATAGCCAAATTTACCAGAAAATGCAAATGATTCAAACGTCCGTTGATCAGGATACTGTTGATTTTTCGATACCATGGCCGTTATTGTCCAAATGTTGGTCGAAATATCAAAAATCGCAATATGATAAAATTTTTTTATTTCGACTGAAGAACCACCAAAACAATATAATCTGTATTTTAAAAAATATGACTTATTTTTGTAGACAGTTCCGAATATTCCAGCTATATAAAGAGGGGCTGGTCCATGTTGTTCAACCAATGACCATGTTAATGTCCGGAGACAGAATTTGTACAATGTGTATAATTTCCCGTATTTGCTGTAGCCTTGAAGCACGTAAAGAGACCCTTTGTTAGAACATAGTAAATTTCTAGACATGGGCGGTGGCGTGTTCTCGTCATATTCATCGATATGTGGGGATAGAATTTTCCATGCAGCATTGCTGATATCGAATGAAACGAGACAATTTGTCTGTCGATGTATATTATTAAAAGATTCTCCGCCGAATATGTAAACTAGATTTCCGAGTGTACAAATCGTGGAGAATACACATCTGTCTTTAATTTCAATTGGTGGTTGATATCGTTTCCAAACACCCCTTATTGTATCGTATCTCCACAATTCATTGCATTCTGTATGGTTTTTAGTGTCGTAACCCCCATATATAATGAGAAATTCACGGACGGAGGTCATGCGGTGATGGATACGTTTTGTCGGCCCAGTTTTCTCATTCCCCTGGTTCATTCAAACAATAATATATTATTGTCACAAAATTCAAAATTTGGAGATGTCGTTGCGCAGAAAAACTAATTTAAAATTGAATACTTTAGGAATAATGGACAGTTACTTTTTATAATCCTGAAAATATATACTCCGGGTTTTAATACCAGGCACTGGCGAATGTGTAATGGGTCGTTACCGAGTGGTTCGCATGAACTTTGCACGTTTTTTTATTTTTTAGATATTGGGAATTAATCCCTAACATGTCACAAGAAAAAAACTTATTAATTTTGAATTCTGCGTGTCTCAAAGCATGTACTGGATTTAAAAAACCAAACTGGATAGGCTTTATGATCTCGCTAACAGCACAATGTTGTTTTCGATAGAATTCAAGGCAAACGTGTACAAAACTCACTGCCAAAAAACAGCCGCATCGACCAGATCGTAATCTTGCACCAGATATACTCATCTCTTTCTCAAGTAAACCACAAATTAGGATATACTTAGGAATTATCAAAGAAAATATTATCCATGTTTTGTGTAAAAACAATGTGGGTTTTAGATCACTATATAGCTGATGTTTTGATATTCTTAGTGGATTATGGCTGAATTCTAAAACGGAAAATTGTGAAACCTGTTTGTTTTGAGTTATTTGTGTAAAAATACACATGTTCCTCGATTTACACTGTTTTTTTCATGACAATTGTTATTTAATCCGACTTTTGACTTTACTAAATGCATGTTTCACAATTTGAGTTATAATTCAAATCAGCCATCTCGGTAAAATAGATCGTCTGCACATACTAAACCTAAAACATTCAAAAGAAAACCAAATTCTTTGAAGAGGAAGAACTTTTTTTTATCAAAATGTTCATTGGATTCATATCAGAATGTGTATCGTATTATGAAATTCTAATCGTATTATCCTGATACATTATTTCAGACTATAAGCCGCAGCCTTTTCATAAAAATTTCAATCCTGCGGCTTAAATTAGGGTGGGCTCGATACACGGCAAAATACCGTAAGTAAAATTGCTTTGTTAAAATATTAACATAATTTAAGTAAAAGATTAATAACAAGCTAATCGGTGAGAAAAACGTAAAAGAGCCCAAAGAGAAGAAATGTACAGAGGTATACCAAAATAAACAAATAATGATCGCGGATTTTATGGCATCAACAAAGATCAAGGCTGTAGGTTATCTTGCTAGGAACAAGTGATGAAAATAATGAGCTTAAACAAAAATAAACAACTCCTTGCTTTAAAATCCTGATAAAATCTCCTCGCTTGTTTTTTTGAACATTTCTTATTATGGGGGTTTATTTTTAAATTCGTCACTTTATAAGGATGTCAGTCGAACCAAAAATTACCCGATTCAACAAAGTAAAGAATTGCAAATTATTTCGCTTCCAAAGGCATCACTTAGGCTAGAGGAACAGGAGAATAAAAAAAAATTTACAATGTTAGAACATGAAATACTATGACCGCTATTCGAATGGGAGCTAGATCTGAGATATGTCTATTTTTTCAAACTATTTACCAAGTGACGAAATTGAACTTAAAAACTCTGTTTATGTGTATTAATGGAAAATTATTTTTGGTGTTTCCAAAGATGATTCGTTTTATGTAAGAATCTAGTTGAAACCAAATTTGTGTGAATTTTTAATACTTCATGAGTATGTGTTTGATTTCTAAACTTTTCAAGTTGGGGAAACCATTCCCTGGTCTTATGATATCTTTGTCTTATTTTTAACGGTTTAAAATAGTGGAAAACAGAATTTATCTTTACATACAGTTTTAGTGCCGGTTTACATGGTTTTATTTTACACAGTTTCTGTAGGAACTCGTCTGTGTAGTTCAACGGATAGGTTCATTGTCATTAGTCAGATAATCATTAAGTAATCTATTACAAGAGAATACACGTGGTTATTATATTTATTCTTATACAATAATTGTCATCCAATTTTCCGTTCAGCGGCGGGTGGCTGAATTTTGGCAGTAATTCTTATATTCTCTAAAGGTTAAAAACGAGAATATAGAATCAGGATTTGAAACAACTAGATTCAAATCAAAAGTCTTTTGATACGTTGTGGCAAATATGCTTCTATCTGGCGATAAAAGTCTATATATTTAGATACCGGATTTTGCATTCAATCGTTTCCACTCTGTTACGCGCGCGTCCCTTGTTTAACATGAAATGGATCATACTATTAATTTTTCGTTGTAATTGACCATTTTAATGATAATTATTTGAACATCCTGATTAAATCATTCATTTCTTGTCAGGATTTAAATAATGTGCCATATAAAAGATGACGAGTGCGCGTAGGGTAGAAATCATTGAAAATCGCGGTGTAAACGATTGAGTGCAAAATCCGGTAATGTTACCAGATTTGATTTTTCAATATGCACACATTGAAACGGTAGAGGGGTTTTTGAGAATTTAATAATTTAACCGAAATAATAGATCAATAAATTCTTGTTCTCTTTTGCTGTCCTCTCCATTCATCTATTGAGGAAAGATTTTTTAAGGATAAACCACATAAATAAATGATGACTGTGGTTGACTGAAGTCACACCAAGAAATTTAGTAAATATAATTCATCCTGAAAGATTCTATAAGAATTTTGCTAGGGTAGAAGACATTGGGAGTTAATAACGATTTGATAAATGTTACAAATCCATTTTTTATAACAATTAGTATATTTTTAAACGCAAAACCTGGTAACCTTACCCGATGGAAATCTAATTAGTTGAATATATCAAAGAAATATAGATAAAAACTTTGTTTGTTTAATTTTTCCATTTCATGTTAACACCAAAAAATTAGATTAATCACTGTAAAATGTTAGCAGACTACCCGCCGATAGAAAATTTTGAGGAACCAAAACTGTAATTACCATATAATGATCAATCAGGTTGTTTCATGGAATTATTTGTCAAACCCTGGGGCTGTGGGTATTGATTATTCCAATTATGAGCGACAGTCTTCAAAGAAATCCTTACTTTCCTCGCTTTAAGAATGGTTTCAGAATCGAATAATCTAGTTGAGTGTCCAGACTGTATAAACCCGGTTAAAAATTCTATATTTAATCATTTTCCTACTAGCTCTATAAATAGCCTTATCTGCATAGCTTAATTAAATGGTGAAAAAATTTCAAAGCTGAAAGTGTTCTATGAGTCCTGTATGTTAGGCATCAACATGTTCTAGATTTTATAGGGGTCTTGAACAATCTGTAAATTTGTGGTAAATTGTTTGAAAGCCTTTTTTAATAGATGAAATAATATTGTCACTCTTCGTTTTAAATAGGATACTACAAGAAACAAACTTCTATGAAAGTTATCTGAAACTCATTGTTTTTCACTATTGATCTTTCTATGTAATAAGCGCACCCTTCTATAAGCCGCAGACATCAAATCTTTTGAAAAAACCGGCGGCTTGTACACCAGAAAGTACGGTATTTTCTATCTTACTTAAGGGTCCGATCCTCAATGTTTTAGGGAATCTTCATCATTTCCCTCGAGGATATTTCTTTTTATCATCTTGACTTCTTCAAAGATTAGGACAGGTCAAATTTAACTTTTACAACATTCCCAAATTTTCGATAAACGGAGGTAAAAAATGAATAGAGGGTTATTTGTCTGCCAGAGACATTTAGTAAACGTTTCATGGAGACTAACAAAAGAATATCGATTATGGTTATTGAATCGAATAAAAACCCATCTGGGATATAAATATATAATCTCAAAGGCTTAAATTACGCAACCACGAAAAAACTACATATGAAAGAAGCGCACCATTTTTACAAACAATTTAACTGTTTAATCTTTGAACACAGTGAACTTAAATTTTCCCAAGTCTACTCATGATTCTCTGATAATTTAAAATATCATCACAGTGTTTACTTTGAGCAGAAATTATCTGAAAAATGCTCCTATTTATTCTATTGAAAACATAAAATTACCAAAGCGCAGCTAATCCATTCTATCGGTTTAACAATATCTAGAGTTTTCTCTGTGAATTAAACAGAATATTTAGCATATTTACGACATTTATATAGTTCAGACTTAGAAACCAAACCCGTATTAAGAACAAGATCTTTCTATAGTAAATTTATGAATTTGAACTTGTTTAAGTTATTATTTGTTTAAACTGAAATTTAAAATAATTGTTGAATGAATCTGATCAAATTATTGATCGATTTTCATTCATTTCCATCAAATTCCACTGAGAATTAAACCCTTTTGAATCTATTGAATTTATTATTTTAAAACTATTTGTTTCAATCCGAAATATGCCAACAAAACGTTTTGGTCACTAGGAGAGAGATTTACACTGCAATTAATTTTAGTAAGCATTTTTGGCTATGATAAAATCCGTTTTACATGTATTAATTCTGGTTATTCAATTGAAATTTAGTCAAACGTAAGAATATTTAATATTAGCGGTAAAATTCGACAATCTTCATCACAATCTAGTTTAGATAAATCATCATATACGAACATAAAAAAGAAAATTTATTTTGTTAAAACCCACAAAACTGGCAGCAGTACAATATTCAATATTTTTGCAAGATATGGATTAAGGAAAAACTTAAAAATGGCACTCCCTAAAGATCCTGATCAATTTCACTTTTGGCCAAATGTCTTAATGCCTGAATTGATGGACAAAGATGTATTAAAACCAAATTTACATATTTTGCATTCGGTAATGTCTCCGAAAGTTAATTACAAATTATTTCCAAGAAATGAAACTTTCTATGTGACGATTTTGAGAAATACGACATCTCAATGGGTTTCAATTTTTACATATTTTAATTTTCAAAAACATCTGCCTCCATCCCCGATTTTCGAATCAATGTCAAGATTTTTTAATAACTTTCACAATTTAAATCACAAAAAAGATAGACATCTTCATTTGTCAAAAAATCCGAATTTCTTCGATCTTGGATTTTGGCCAAAATATCTAAAACCCAAACATTTACCTAATTCTATTAAAGCAGTGGAAAAACGGCTGGATTTGGTGATGATTACTGAATTGTGGGAAGAATCTTTAATAGCACTCAAGAATATGCTGAATCTCGAATGGGATGATGTTACAGTTTTGATTTCAAGCGATCTTTTTGAAAGACCTCCAGAGGTTCCAGAGGATCTGAAACGAGAAATTTTGAGCTTTAACGATGCTGATTATCAATTATACCAATATTTTTACCAGAAACTAAAAACATATGCACAAAAATTGCCATTATCGGACTTTGAAAATCTTCGAATTTATCAAAAATTTTGGAATGAAACATGTATTGGACAGATGGTTCCAGAATTATCGAACGATGATGAGCTTCATTTGGATTATCGATTGAAAAATGACATTCCGCAGCACTATATTGGACAATGTAAGATGATGACATGCAGTGAAATGCAGTTTATTGAACAATATAGGAAAAGTAAAAGGATTAAAAATAATACAGTTTGATGCTTATTTTTTTTTGGATTGTTTTATTAAACGCGCAAGTCGAAAAAAATTGCTTAAGTTGAATATTATATAACCATTTGCTATAACGTTTTCAAACAATAATTATAGAGACTTTACGCTTTCCATTCAAATCCTGTAGTCAATGCATGAAATATCTTACATGTCATACATAGAGACGTGTTTGTTTCGAATTAATAAATGCTAATATTTTAATCGATATTCTCATCTATCGTTAATCGAATAATCGTTATAAACATACGCTGCCCGCTTTTGAATATGTAAGGTAACGTGCCTAGGCAATAACCATGAATCCTGAGCCCGCTGATGGTCAATCTCCATCTTAGGGTATAATCTAGCTTTACATATATATGCCCCTAACCACCCTTAGGAATGAGACGCGTTTAGTCTCCTCGTTCGACGATCCTCTCCAGAGCTGACGGAGTCTCTGGATAACGAGAGAATGAATTCGTTCCCTCTCGTGACGCTCACGAGTGGGAACTTAGCACCTCCAACAGAGGGTTTTGAGGCTCTCTTCTTAAGATCTCCGATAATCTACTTCGAGTGATCACTTTGTTCCTCAGCTCACTAGTGGTTTTTGCTGTAATTGAGCATTTTCATTTTATAGAAATTTACCACCACCCCCTCATCGAACATTTCACTCCGAGAGTTCAGCTCATGCCTCACAGAGCTTCTGGAGATTCTCCAGGCTTTAAGCTGAACGTAACTTCGATGCGGTTAGCGATGCGGGCGATTCTGGAGCTCCTGATGAAGTTTCATACTCTCTCAGTTTAATGAGCGCGAATCCCGATTTCGGTCCCTCATTTCCGCATCAGGTGGGACAGTGCTGAACTGCCAACAAACATTGCCCCTAAGCAAGAGGTTCTTCAGCTCCAGGTCAACAACTGGTGGCTATAAGGCAGAAGTTGATCTGTGTCTTCAGGGTAGTAAAGACCAATGCGGGCACCCAAGCGCCTCTGATAAATCAAGAAGGGTGTCCATGTACCCTGAAGGCAAGCAGGCATTCAAGATCCGCAGTGGTGCTTGTGGTTTAGTCTGGCTCGCGAGAGCGGACTATTCACACTCGCAGCTCTGCGTAGGGCGCTCCCGAAGAGTCTGCTTCCAGGGGACTGGTCATCCCCTGGATACTGAAAAGCGGGTCTACGCTAGTTTGTGATTAACATCCTAGATTATATTAATAGTCAGTTTTTCCCTTAATTGATTGGCATTTTTGTCAAACCGAAACCAAAGCTGTTTTTGTCCTGAAAGATGAAATTTGCACCAGATAGTCTTCCTTCTCTCTATCTCGTTAGATAATCTTGTCTTTTGTGTTCTAAATAAGAATTGAAAAAATTTAAGCAGTTACCATGAATGATGATATTAACGTAGGCACATATTCAGTCGTATTCTTTAATATATCTCAATATGAGCTTTAAAAAACATCAAATTAAGGCATATATTCTCGGTTAATCATGTATGATCAGGAAATATGAATTGCCACTGCATCCTGCGCGTCTAAATATTTGAGAGATCATACCATATATCAGTATGGATGTGTGAGTAAACATACGGAAAACGATGATAAACGATTAATCAATTCATTTCTACATGGGATGTTTTCACAAACCATAGCCGATTACAATGAAGAATATGAGCCAGATTTCATTTTTTTCTTCGATATTAATTTAGAGACTAAACCTAAGCGTTTGTTTAACCATAACTTGTGGCATAGAAATGAAAGCAGCGTATAAAATAGAACAAGACTTTTGGATATGATTTTTAACTTTCATTGATTTTTTAGACAAATATAACCGCCGAAACAAACCCTGATCAATTTTAATCTCATTTTATTCGTTAGGCTTATGGTCTTTTATAGTTTCATTATTTCACACGTGTAACAGAGATACTCTTTTACCATGAGCCATTTATCTAACAATAATTATTGCGGTTGTCTTCATGAATTAGTTTTTTTGTCCACGAGTCACGAGATAAGAAATAAAACCGTGCTGAGAGAAGAAAAAACTATTTCACATTGATTTAACTTGTGGTTATAACAAAATCGCGCATGCTCTTTGTCTTAGAACCTGTGGAACGTTTGAAGATATGCTTTTTAAAGCGTTAGCCAATTTTCTTAAATGCGCAACCAATTTTCAGCTTTGTGACGTTGTAATGAATTTTCATATTAATTTATAGAATTTTTGTAGTTTTACAAACTAAATTATAAAATTGGAACTTAAAAAAACAGGATATAATCGATAAGAATTTAGTAAGTTTCCGTAAATAGGTTTTCCTCTGAAGATATATGTAGAAATAATAAAATGAAATAACCTCTTTTTGCGAATAAAAAATTTTTTTTATTGCCAGGATCGCTACCTTCTGTGATGGAACAGGAAATGAAGGCGAACGATCTTTTTTACAAATTTCCATCTTGAGCCTTCTGCTTTCGTTTGATGGTTGCCAATAATACCAATACTAAGCATTATATTATTATTGTTTGTGCTAATTACCGCTTGGAAGTACTCTAACACTAATTGTGTTGATAAAGCGATCTTTGAGCATTTAATAAATTAGTTGAACGGATATATTAACAATTTTTTTCCATTCTGGTGTTCTCCATTCATGTTTTGTGAAAACATTTTTTTAAGAATAAAACAACAAATAAGAATGGATGAGGCTGATGTAAGTTAGACAAACAAATTTAGTCATTAATATAAATATTTCTGACCCTTTTTTTAAAATAATTGTGTGAATGAAACGGACATCGGGAGTGAATAAAAATTTATAAAATATTAAAAATCCGTTTATCATTGCGATTTGGGGATTTTTACATGTAAAACCCTGTAACCTCATCTGATTGTATGAACTTTTATTTCCAGGTGTAAACATATTTACGGGAACGTATCCTATGGCTATCGATTAAAACCTATTTGTTTTGATTTCCATTTTTATAATTCACGTTTTTAAAAAACTAAAAATCCTATAAATTACTGTGAAATTTTAGCCGCATGCCGCAGCTCGGAAAAGTGATTGCATAGGAAAATGGGCTGACCAACCCTGTAATGTTGGTCATTCTTAAATTAGGAGCCTATAGAAGAATAGACCTATTCGTGTTGACAATCAATCGAAATATATTCACTCCTTGTGTAATTCAAACGAAAATTCTATTTAAAAAATACACAGATTCAAAATGACTGTATCAAATTTTTGTAAATGGGAAATCATTCAAGGCCCAGTTAGCCAAATGTTTAGCACAATTAAGCAATAAAGCTGATGAACGCTTTCACGTTTTTAACGATACTTTTATCAATTTTCATAGTTCAGACATGGCGATAAAAACAGTCTAAATTATTAAAAGGCCAACAGTACGCCAATCAAAAGTTACCGGTCTTAACTTTACGGATAGAAGTGGTTAAAAACCTCAGATTTATTCACCAGTAAAAATATGGAGATACTGATGGGCCCTAAGATAATTTATTCAAGAATGTTAGTGATTTTTACCTGACAAAATATATCTAGGAAAGCTATATCATATTGCATTAGTAGTTCGGATAACTATCGAGCTCGTCAACTACCCACAAAAGTCTGTATATGTGAAAAAAAACCAAGCGCTAAATATACACATCAAGTTCCTCATGAACCAGAAATTTTGAATGGTGGATCAATTATTTTTCTTTCAGAAAGAATGACATTTACTTCGAAATAGGCCTCAAAAACCATATAAAAAATTAAAATATCTTTAATCGGCCGTCAAGAGTAAGTATCCGTAATGCGCAGAGGTAACGCCAGGTATAGAATATTTCATAAATTGTACACAAAATACATATGTGCTATCAAATTCAGATATCAGGTTATAATCCAGAAGAAACATGTAAGAATTGACTTAAAGGCAGAAAGGACAATTTGAAGGAAAATTCCATCAATAAATGAGACTTTTTGTGATCAGTAAGAGTTTCAATATTAATTCATGCAATTATTCTTGAAACGCAAATTGGAGAAATCAGTTAATATGTTTGAAAATAATAAACCGAAAAAGAAATAAAGCTGAAAGATGCGCCGGGTTTTGCAATTATACCCGTGAACTACACGATGTATGTTGCGCATTTAAATATTCAGTGTTATTAGTAATGATATTGTGACATGATCGGAAATCGTTTGACACCGCATTTTTCACAGAACAATGTTCGACGTGTGGATTTACAACCGTGGTAAAAATATACCAAAAATGGTCATCCAGAAATTACATATTACTAAAAACAAGGAATATTTGGATGTGTGATAAGCCTTGTCCTGTTTCACGGCTTTGATTACAGGGTTTTGCGATCAATCGATCGCATCTTGGCAATCAATCTATCGCACCTAGTTTTTTTTAAGATCTAATATCAAATGATAGTTTACATCAATAAACGTATAGAATGTATTAACCAAGATGAGGATGGTAAAAATATCGTGCAGGATCATCAGTTTGGCGAGTGTTTTTTTCGACTGTAGAGTGAATTGCAGTAGAATTTGATCAGGTTAAATACTTGTAAACTTGCGTGCATACACAATAGATGGTGAAATTTGGAAAATAACCACGAAACCTCTATTTGGCTTGTAAAATAGTTTGAATTTATTCCTTTGAAGTAATTTTAAACAAGCGAATACAACCTAAACACAACGCGTGATTCCTGTTTTTGAAAAAAATGATCGTTTACAATATTTAACCTGATTAAATTCTATTGCAATTCAATCCACAGCCAAAAAAACATTCGCCAAACTGATGATCCTGCACGATATTTTTACCATCCTCATCTTGGTTAATAAATTCTATACGTTTATTGATGTAAACTATAATTTGATATCAGATCTTAAAAAAAAACTAGGTGGGATCGATTGATCGCAAAACCTGGTACAAAACCTGGTAGAGATATTCTAGAGATAAAAATGTTGACATCATCGAATTCCTCCCGCGTATATGATATAAATCTTCCCTTGTTCCACGAACCAACAGCCTAATCATATTTTTCAATATGTGAGTGCGGTTCAATTGTAAACCATCGTCAGAGAAAATTAATTAAGTTATATAGTTGGTCGTCTTACAGAATTATAATCGATCCGTTCGAAGACCTGCTTTGAACAAGAAAACTGTCGTTTGTCGGAACAATTCGGGTGGGGTTGTATAGTGAAATCCGAATTCTGTTGCGATAACGACACAGACAGGTGATGGTGTTGGAAGGGCGCTAAACGGAAGACACCGAATATGATTATTCGGATTGATGAACGTCTTCTCTGTATCAAACTCTTCATGAGATGAAAATATTCTCTTGGTCACTGAATTGAACACTTTGAATCCAAATACAGCGCTGGCGAGCCGATTTTCCTATCTGCGTAATCAATTTTCCTGTATGCGGATAAAATTTTAAAATTTTCATTGGAAACCAACAAAATCACGAAAATTCTTAACAAAAGGGAAGGTGTTTTTTCATTGCATTCACTTTAGTGAGATGTTCAAAACATAATAATTTAAACGATGTTTCATGATATCATTATTGACCATCAGAACAAAGTATTCAGATGTCTCTCGGCTATGGCTTTAGGGCTGATAAAGCATGAAAAATATTTAGCGTTGATAAAAGAAAGAAGGGAGAAGAAGCTTATAAATGGTGGAAACCATCAAAACACGTTAGATCACTCCGATAATGAAGTGATCTATGCTTTATTTCACGATAAAGTTTGTTACAATATCTCGATCATCAGAAATCTGCTCTTTCGAAGAGTTCCTCACTACTCATCGAAGATTAGGGGGCTGACTCCTGAACGGAAGAACGATTTCACTAAGACTCCAATGCGAACAGAATATGCCATGGCATACGATGGTCTCATAACCTTTAAAATATTCCGGAGGTCCTAATGAAATCTTTGAGGGATATACATAATAGGTTTATGAATTGTTAACCGGTCTAGAAATTTCCGATGTTTATTTTTGTAATGGATAATACATCATCAAATAAAATCTAGATGGTTAAAAATATCACCATCTTTTTCTGCCATTCAACCATATTTTGGAAAACTTTAAGCTTATTTATTGATTCTATCAAAAATTTATTTTACAAAAGGAAATTAAGGAGAAATTTCGGATTTCCAGCCAATGACGCTCGTAGAAGGGACCTAAAAACAAAAGAACTTGACATATACGGTTATAGAATAGAATTCTTCTGAGGAAAAAGCATTAATTTTAATTTAGAGGAAAAAATCCTACAATTCCATGTTGGACCCGTTCAGAGGACTTAAAACAATAACAATGCGAAAAGATGGCCATGCCACCTCTTTTTCAATATTATATAACTTTCCATACTCGTTTAGATGATAAATGCCTGCAATTTAACCAAATATCGTAAAAAATATTTAAATGTTCGGGTATTTTCGTGCAATACTGGATTTTTTCTAAGTTGCATATATTTTAAAGGTACAATGATAGAATGCATTTTAATCGACAAAATGATGTTTTTTTACGAATATTTAAATTTTATTTGCATAGGATCCTTCAACTAGCAACAGCAAAGGGGGTTAGTCCAAAATATAGCTGGAATTAATTGTAAGAAGGAGACTATGAGAACTGGAAAGAACTAATTGAAGCAATCGATAGAACTTCAACAGGTATAACTTCATTCGCTTGCGTGCGATTTGACAGAAAGAGGACTACTTACTTGTAGGAATATAACCAAGAAATACCGATAAAAGCATTTTTTTAGTTTCCACCTTATTCGTGTTTTTAAAATCCTTAAAAAAGATGATAGATTTCTTTGAAATTTCGGGACCACGCAGCTGAGCCAAAAATTGACTTCATAGTTAAGAAAATCGGGTGACAAACGCTGTAAGGATCGGCAAATAAATCCTGAGAGAAACGAAGGGGTAAGGATCGCTGGCCCACGAGTATTTGAGATGACTGAAAACCATAAACAAGCTTGTGGGTCCATTAAAATAGACGAAACCAGGTTGTTTTCAGTAGAATGACGAATATGTACCGTTCTTCTTCAAATAAATAGCCCAAATATGACACCTGTGTCACTCTTTAGGATCTATGAGTGGGCCTCTTTGTCCAGAATCGAGGAAGATGTTGAAAACCTGGCACTGAGAGAGTTTGGTCCTCTCTGGCAAAAATTGTTAACAACATACAGGTGTTGTGGATTCCTTACTAGTATCTGATTGTAAAATATATACATATAGAAATGTGTCGATTGAGATAGAAATATAGAAGTTCTTTTTTTCATTTCCTGTGGACACTACAAGGTCTTACCCAACTACATGGTAATATAAAATTATTGTCTATTTTATTGTATGTCTTGAAAGGACTTAATTTGGAATTTCTGACCTTAATTTATTAAAAAAAGTGTTTGCAATTATAATTTTGTAGTTTCCATTTTACATTATTCACCAAACGCTTATAATGTGTTTAATCGACATCAACATCGTAAATGTATGTGTTTAGGTGGATCATCCATAATTATACAGGGTTTTTGGTCCAAATTGGCTTTTATCCAGTCCAATTCTGTGCGGCTGCTTTTTTGCGGCGATTTCCATTTAAATTAGGTTTTTGTTTTAGTCTAATTTTGTTTTTGTCCAGTTAAATTTAGTTTTTCGTCTGCCAAATTTGACTGGAACCCGCCACAAAACAGCCGTACTAAATTGGATTGGACAAACGCTAATTTGGACCGAAAACCCTGTAATACAAAAAATTTTGAACTCCAAATATTTGATGATATATATCGAAAATATTAAATCGGAAAACGTATGAATCTGTCATCATGACTAATTATGATGATTTAATATGTTACAGGTTTATGGATTTTCAATGCACAATTGAAATGTCTGAATCTAAATTTTTTGTGGGATAGGGCTAAAATAATTTTCGAAAGATCACAAATTCCTTTTGTTGAAGAGTTTGTTACACTAAGAAATAAGTATTGATCTTTATACGTTTCGAGTTCCTCTCGAGTGAGTGCCTCTACAAAATGTCACACATTCGAAAGTAAAAAAATTCAATGTTGAAAGGCCCATCTTGATTGGGAGACGACATCATTGTCAAGCATATCTTTTTATTGAAAGGAAGCCTATTTTCGTAGATTGAAAGCGTGTTGAGGGGATTTAATCATCGGAAATACCTATCGAAACTGGTAAAATTTTTGAGTATGGCAGCAAAAAGTTTGATCTTTAGACTCGAAAGGTATGCGATATTACAAATTGTCTTTTCTAATGTTAAATTACTAAAATAAATTTCAGCCGAACATTGAATAACCCTGTAAAGCTTCTGGATGTCTCTGGGGCAATAGGATGGACGACCCAATAGTTTAAATTTATGAAAGTCAGTTTGAAGGGCTAATATTGATGGAAGGCGTCCAGGTAAAGGCTGGTTTTTCATCGGTAGAGCTTCGGAGGATAATGCACAAATATTTGATTCATTTTCCAAATTGTGAAGCCGAAACACTCCTTCCCCGCTTTAGAACGAAACATTTTACGTAGAAACGACGATATCTACCAATACGTGGAGGCCTTTTAACGAAATCATAAATATAGCTGACTATTATACACATCAAACTGCCATCCGCAAAGTTAATTCTCAGTTTAAAGTGGTTCGGATGACCATACAAAGAAAATAAAAATCTTTTAATGATTGAAAATAAAAATTTCGGGTCGACCATAAAAATGAATTGAAATGAGAACTCACCGGGTTTTTCGATTACAACTGCGAATTGTGACGATTTTTATCGCCAACTCAAAATTCATGGTTATTACTAACGATATTCTAACATAGCTTTAGAACTATTTTTCATCCTGTATTCGGTGAAATAAGAAACGACATTATTCTCAACAAACAATCTCAAATTGGAACAGCTAATATCATTCAGAAGTTTCATATTGCTAGAGATCAACCATGTATACTTAGGTGCGCAATAGGCATCGTCACAATTCGAAATATTGTTCAGAAAACCCGGTAATTTCTGCGTTTATTTTTAAACGAATTCAAAAGGTAAACGGATAATCGACTCCATTTATGGCTGAATATCATATTTTTATCTAAATTATATTGCTTTTTGTAGGTCATGTGAAAATATTTGACTTAATAAATGTTCGGACCCGAAGTCTTGAAGGATGACGATATATTTATCCATAGATGTAATATTCTGAGAATGTCATTCGATAACATTCAAAAGTTTTCAGGGTTTCTAGAATTTGCCTGGTTTGTCCTTAAATCCTTTTGATAAAAACAAAAGCTTACTTCTGATTATTCATCAGTTGAATTTTCCATAGGTTGATTCTTCTTTCGATATAAAAGTAACAGCCTCTTGGTCACAGAGTGGAAATTGGAATGAACAATGGAAATCGGCCGATTTTGAACGATATTTTGGGAGGCATTTAAAATTTAAACGAAATTATCAAACAATTAGAATTAATTCCCTTTGATAAATCGACAAGGTTATCGTCTACTACAAAATCATTAAAAAACTAAACTCTCTTCAGACGTGCGGTTAGCGTCCAAGTTCTTTTCTATATCATCAAGATAACAACCACAACTTCTCATACTGATTCTTCTTTTACCCATTCATCTATCGGTTTGTCCACCATATTCTGTCTACCTCCAGCAATGTCTTTGAGTTTTGAATTATGGACTCTTTTAGAATTAGAAAAAAACAGCTCATTGTATAAATTCCCAGTTCAGAGTTTCAACGCCGCTCATATTTAAAATTTTAGTTTATTGAAGAACCCTTATAAATTAATATTTTTTCTACTCGGTAATTGGGAGGAATCGTGAACAATAATTGGCGGACTTTAGAGTGAATTCTGGGGGTCAACTAACTAGAAAGGTGATTTAAACGAAAAAAAATCAGTTTTTAGTGGGAGACTCCTTGGAAGATCTATAAATGGGATGATCCGACCAGATAATAACTCAGTACACGCCGGTCAATGATATGGTATTCGTTTCAATACTGTGTTGTTTCGTTAATAAGTGAAGTCATAAAAGACGGTTACAAAATACGTTAAGATTGAGGACCACTTTGTGATATTTTCTTGCACTCGTTGGCATATAAAAATGAAAATTCTCTTTCGACCACATAAAGTTGTTGTTCGTTGCCGTATTTAGACAGCTTTTGAACGATCAAATCCGTTGTAAGGTCTTTATGGGTGTGTTCCGACATCGAAAAATACTATATGTATGTATGAGCTACCTCTCCCCTGATTTTGCAGCGATACTGTCTTTTATCCGTCGGCACCAAGCATAAGCAATTCAAATCCTTCACTCGCACACCTATATTTATAACAAACAAACGCTTTCGATGAAACTCGACGACAGAAGTCCTAAATCTTGCAAATTGTACGTTAAGTAATTGTGATTTGGCGAAGCGAGTAGATGTCCAAGACTGAATGGGTATCTTGACCAATATAGTTTCAGATACATCGTAAAATAGGTCCTGTATTACAAACAGGATAGAGATGTCCTATGATTAGTGACAAAAAAACGTGCCAGGTTTCATCATATACTATGTAGGATTTTTCAAGCTTTATTATTTCTGATCCGCAATACATTCTCCAGCCAGTCAATTTGGCCTCGTGCAGCAAATCTTGTTGAGCCAACGAGTTTCCTTTGTATACTTTGATGCTCAACATAATTGAGCTGGACACATTTCTGTCAAGATGTTCAAAAGTGGAGTATTTAATGAACAGTTTTTTCGTCAGGTTCTTTTTAATTGAGGGCATACAGTTAATAGTAGGCAACGTACTGATTCGCCATAGAAATGTGGGGATTTCAACTGCAAAGGATCGAAGACTGATATCTCTTTCGGAACGATCTATCAGATTTTATCGTGTGTTTACATTTTTGGATGACGTGAAGTCCAAATAGATGTTCATGACCTGGTTTTCGTCATCCACGACATGAAATTCATTCAAGTTTGGTCCCAACAAAAAGAAATGATATTTTGTTATTGGTTTCGCGAATTCGGCCATACTGATATAAATTTCAAATTCCTGAATCAGTCACCTGGCTTACAATCCGGAGATCTTTGTTCTCTCCATAGCTTACCGATAATGATCTATCGCAATTCTTTTTTGAAAACACAAGATGATAACTGAAGGACTCCTTCCACGAAATATTTGACTGGATGAGTGAGTGAAATGTAACATTTATTTTCATCCAAATGTATCGAGGGTAGCTGACGATCATATGATGAAACCGGAACGCTACCTGGTATGCTTGGCGGTATCCTAACTATGTTCATAGAACTACAAACGACTTTATAGCAAGCTTTGTTTTGGTAACGATCGACGGGGTACCCTAAACACGTTTCGAAGCTGATATACAGATATATAAGCACAAATATCATTTACTTTCAGAATCTTTGTACAAATTAATAATTATGGACAATCATTTTTTCAATTTTTTCGATTCTAAGCAATCAAATCATATGAGGAATATAATTAGCGGCTATTCTTATTCTATTACGGTCTTATATCGATGAATAATACTGCAAGATTATGAACGGCGTAAACTCTTTGTGGCCACGTGCTAAGTCGTGATAATAAAAGTATCGTGTAGTGTAGTGATTGATCAAATAAGAAGTATACTCGCTACTCAAGTTTTGAACAATGACCTCTGATATTAGGATCATCAATTCTTACACCGGACCCCTTTCGAACATTAAAACTGCAATTCGAGCACATCAAAGTCTCAGATATTGACAAGATTGGATGATCACATCATTCACAGTTTAAAACTTCTAACAAATTTTGATATAAAAATTAATTCAAAACTTTCCCATTGTTACAACAAGACTATTGAAGAAAAGGACGTGGCTCGAGAAGCTAACCCTCAGAAACGTATACAGTAATTGAATCGAGCCTTACGTCAAAAATCAATAAAAATTCTTATTTTATTTTTAAATTAAAAAAATGTTGAAGTTTTGAATAACACCATCGGAACTTTTAACTGAAATATATGATCTTTTGATCAGGAACTCGGATATCATTAATACCTATTGATATCAAATGCAATGACAATATCAGCCATGCGAAAATAATTTGGCCCATTAAATTAAAATAATCAAGTTTTGTGTTAATACTTTCATGGTTTTTGGTTATTTTAACTGTTTTGCATGTTCTAAACAAAAATGTTTTTAGATTGAAATCGTGTTAGATCAAGCACTGACCATGTGCATATTTCAAAAATAATCCTAGACTCATGGTGGTGATTTCAAGTTTTGAAAAGTTCAGGTTTGTTTAATTTATAAACCCAGGATCCTATCATTAATAATCGCACGGCTATTAGCATAAATACAGACGATTTCAGGTCGATGGAATCCGAAATCTTTGCATGTCATTACAATTAATGATATGAGAAAGAAAGTAGTAAACGAATAATTCTGTTGTATCTTAAAACCTGGGCCCCGGATCTAATGTTTCAATGAACGGAGCAAATAAATATTTGATTCAAATCCCGCGATTCCACCGATTGTGTACTTCAAGCATCAGACTCGTATACAGTAGGTGGAAATCTGTAAGCAAAAATGTCATTTAGATTTACAGGACGGCATTTTTCTGATAGTCTGCTACTATATGACAAATGTCTATGGAATCAGAACTATTTTGGGAATATGAACAACCGATGGATGAATATCGGCTTGATGTAATACAAAGTTGTCTTTTGAGAAAATATATATATGATAAACAATATTAGTCATAATCAGGGTACAATGAAATAGGAAATAAGAGCCCACGTCGTTTTTAACCAAGTTTTATGATGAAATACTTTGGATGTCATCAACATATTCATTTTGGATGTGTCAATTGCTGAACTTTTGCGTGGTTTCAAAAGCACTTACTTATAATGGCTAAATCTTTAACATGGAATATTTTTCATCGCCGTCCTTTTTATCCTTTTAGATATTTGAACCATCTGGTTGATATTTAGACTCGGTGAGTTTGAGTTTAAATGACGCCGCCACGTTAAATATAAAACGAGAAAGAGTGTTCTCAGATCATGGAAACGTATTCCAGATTCCAACGAGAGAAAAGAGGTGACTGTCCCAATATTTAATGCACTATCATTAAGTCTAAAACGCTAGGCGTCCACCGTCAAGATCATATTTCGTTAATTCATGTATATACTCGATAACTCTTCGAGTTTCAGCCGTATTGAGATCTTTAGTGTATATTGATAAGCCGAATCGGTTGTTAGCCATCAACCAGATAGCATTAGGTCAAAATATTCTTCGCGTAGAAAATAAATTAGCTATCAGTTATAATTTAATGCCGTGTCGAAAAATAACAATCATAATCTCAAATAATCACCAGTCCCCGTTGTGAGGCCAATGGATGTCACGTATCGACAATTACAAAATACTGTTCACTTAGTGAGATATCGTTCCATAAATAGGGGTACTATCGACGGAAGGGAAACGTGGGGAACTATTCCCTGAATAGAATAGTGAGAGAGTTAGAATCCACCGTATCGTGAGGTAATGAAACAATATTTGAGAGTTGGTTGTTGAAAATTATCTAAATGGTCGAATAGATGAAAATACACCGATTTAGAGTACGCGAGTCTTCTTGTCGTGAAAATTTTACCTTGCAATCTGGGATTATTACCTCATCTGATTATCACTGGGTATCGTTGATCGCCTGTAATACTGCAGTCTGGTAATGCTTTGATTTAATAGTTCTAACGAAAAACTACCGACATTTTGGTGATTTACGGCTTCTCTAAATCAGTAATAGTCTTAAAAACCTGTAGTGTATGTCTCAAAAAATATATGTCGTGGTTGGCGGCGTTAAAATAAAAACTATGGATCTGGGCGGGGTTCATTTATTATCAAAACTGATATAATGACCAACCATCTCCAATTAGATATCCCTTTTGAGACGTTTTGACAATAAATAATAGAAGAAAATGGCCGTGATACGAACAATATATCCAGATTAATGTCATATTGGCATATATAGTGGTAAACTGGTTGCCACCTTCGCGATATATGATTTTGAGTTCGGTCAAAATTTTGACAATCGATTTTCTGTTCTGTGTGTAGGTTAGGGTTCGTCGATTTTTATAATTTATTGCGTCCTACCATACAAAACTTAATAATCTTCTCGAGTTGAGATAATCAAGAACATGGATTTGAAGGAGTGATTCATAAAAAGAAATACCTGATCGCCAAAGAAGTACTTTTCTATATTTCGCAACATCACAGAACACAAGGAAAATTAAAAAAATCCTCATAAAGTGTCAATGTTGAAACCACATAATAAATTTTCAGAGGTTATTAAGTTGTCCCGGCCATATCTCCAATTGTACGATTTCCGGTAAAAGTTGAACCGGTGAAATACTAATGGTATGGAATCTGTAAAATGCAGGTATAATTTCACTCTTTCAATAATTCGAGATGAGTGATTGTATCGGCTACCAAGCTCAAAACAAAACAGCAATGTAAAAATACCCTAAATAGAACTTATTTGTTCTTGGAAATCATTCGTTTGGCCCACAACTTTAAGGGCCCATGTTCAGTGACATGGTGAATACCAACACCATCAGACTTGATGGCACCAGATTCCATCAGGGATTTGAACTGATCGGCGGGTACATCAGTAAATCCCCACCTGTCCGATACAGCGACATCCTGGCGGCCGGGAAACTTGAACTTGGATCTTCTCAAGGCCTCAAAGGCATGAGCTTTATTGCCCTCCTTTGTTCGTATCGACAGAATGACTTGGCCCACGTGAACGCGAGCAACTTTGCCAACAGGTTTACCAAAGGCACCTCGCATACCAGTTTGAAGACGATCGGCACCGGCACATGACAACATTTTGTTTATTCGTATGACGTGGAAGGGGTGTACCCTTATCCTAATATGGAAAGAATCCTTTCCACATGTCTTTACCATATGCTTGTTTGCACAGATACGAGCAGCTTCAAGGGCCTCACTGCTAAGTTGTTCGAACTCTCTGCTTACCAAGTGCAGACAAAGAGGTAAGTCAAGCACATTCGCTTTCTTTTTTCCCATGTCATAGAGGCACAATTTGGGATCTAATTACTTGAAACTCAATACCAGGAACACCTCGACAATACCGACTCTTGGGGTAGGGTTTGTTCTTGCACCATCGATAACTGGAGACTTAATAAATTTATGTACCATTTAGCTGGTCTTCTTCCCATCTCTAACCCGACTTTTCCTCAGAATTATCGATTATGCGTATTAGCATGGTAATACGATTTCCCTTTGGTAAAAAAAAACAAATGTAAAATGAATTATCACTTGTTCTTTGTTTAATAATTTCATATTAAATACGAATCGATATTTCGTGTTTCTTGAAACTATATTCGTTAATCATCGCTAATATTCCTTAAACCATGACTAAAGAACTGATTTCAAAGTCCATTATCAAAGGTCTGCGTTGAATACGAGGTATCACAGGTATATCCACGAACAAAACTATTATCATCTTTCATCGGCAGCAATTTAGCCGTTCCTTTAAATTCTTAAGCTTCTTCACACTTCCCCGAAAATCGGGAAAGCGATCAGATAGCCTAGCTCCATAATTTTCCGGTAGGAATCTTTATCTTCTATATAGATGTATACCTTGGGTTATTTAGTTTTCTATCCTCCAGCCTTATGTATCACCCTATACGAGTCCAGTTTCCATTTCATCAGTCCCATAAACGTCGTCTAGCTCACTCTGAGATTCGAGAGCATTCCAGAATCGCTTAGAAAGGGCTTTGCAATAACTTCAACTATAGCCTTGGGAGTTTTTTAAAATCAGTTCAACCAAAGTGCTCATAATTTAGACTGCCTGCCTTCAAGCTTTTGATTTCAAACCACGCTCTTCTATTTTTAGTTTTCGTTGCCATTTGTTGTCCGGGATACCGGATTTGATTTGACGAATTTGATATCTGTAACAGCACTTAGTTTCGTCCAACATTGATTGGACTAAGATATGTGCATGGATTTGATGACAAGTTTGACCCTAAACTCCGAAGATTCGGCTTATGCTTTAAAAACCATTTAGAATTTGGTTCCACAGGATCCTTAGCTTTTATTCGTTCAATTGTCAACGATTTTTTTCCATCAATATCGAAAAGTTCACTGGCAATTCCCGTTCGAGACATCTGTTAATCCCCTCGGGTGAAACCAATTAATCTATGTTTGAGTTATTTAACTCGATCGTCCAATAATTGGTCCAATAATCCGTTTGATAGCATGTGAACCTATGAATATAAGACAGGTAATAATTTTTGATTTCTCTTATTTAGGAGTCATTAACTCAAGAAAATTCGTCTAGTATTTTAAAAAAAGTTTGGAAACAGACTGGAAACTTGATTCAAAATATTTAAAACCCAAAAAAATGGGGATTACCATCTCTGGAAGATTTTGTTAACCACAGATTTTTGAAATACAACTGTTTTTTAGTTTCAAAACGGTCACCAGTTAAAAAATCTGTCTCTCGTTATTCAAATATTTTCAATTTCACAACTTAAACTGTTTGTCTGTTCATGGCACGATTCAACGTTGTTTTATAGCTTCATTAAAAAGTGATCTTAAACATGTCACTAGAAACCAAGAACGAGACTTATAAAGGATTTTGGCAAAATGGTTTTTGACTACATTTAAAAAAAAGATCGAAAACAAAAAATAAACAAATAAACGGTTTTTTGGGTGGTTTCGAAACAGAATGAAGACATGTAATGTTTTTTGCGAGGTCACCTTGACTTTATTTCAAAATTATTCATCGCAAATATTTTGATCATTTAACATTCTCTAAATGATATCGGTATCACAAGTTTACTAGGTTCGTGGATGGGTCACAATACAAATCGATAAAAAATGTAAAAAAGTTTGGATGAGAAGTGATAATCAGAAAGTATTAGTAGAAGCGAACAGCATTTGCTCGTTTTATGGCTAACTTGAGTGTAGCCTGACAGTCCTATAGGGTTTGAGGTGTTGATACTGGGTTGTTTTAACGTGACGTTTCTGAGAAAGGCTTATGTATTTTGAGGTTTTCAGTATGATTCTTACATCAAATACATATAATCCGTTTTTGTAAAAAACCTGTCAGAGGGCTCGATAATATAATGGTCCCAGAGAGCAATATTTTACTCGTTGATGGGTGAACATTCAACCATCGCCTCCAACTTTAGCGAATTGTATTCATCGAATTCTTCTAAACCTACCACAGATTCCGTGGAGCCACCGAGGCACAATACAGTGTCGCAAAACAATGATTTAAACTGAATTTATAGGAAATGAACCGGCCATCGTATTCTATCGCCTCTGAGCATAAAAACAGATACTCCTATCTGTGACATCGTGTATTTCTGCAGATTAACTACCTGTTGCAGATTTGAAGATGATACAGTCGATAGGGTCAAGTTTAATGCGCAAAGCAGGAAAATGTAATAAATAACTGGCCAATTCAATTCGTTAATGAAAAACGACTAATCTTTTTCGAAAAAGATCAAATGACCCATTGCACCCAAAATTATTAATGGGAATATTTGTGACAAAGTAACCCTCTTTGACTACATACACATTTTTAAAAACAATCACACCTTAAAAACAAGGGTGATATTTTAGAATATATGATTATGTCTATGTTAGATGCTAAGATTTTGTTTTGCATTCGAAACTGCGCTGTCGTAAGAATAGATGGATATTGTAATATTCTGCTTCATAATATCATATTGTTGTGTCTATTCATCTAAAAGTACTTCTTGGTGGCCATTTAATCAATGAAGCTACAAAATAAAGCAAAAACATTTCCTAAAATCATGCTATAATACGGGGTTTTAAGTTCACTTTGGTATTTTTGCAATTTAATCTGGTGTAATAAAAATTTATGAAAAAATAAAATCGAAAAACGAATAAAACTGAATAAAATTCTTTAGCTTTCTATAAATTCTTTTCTTAAAAACCTTTAACATACAGGGTTTTTAGGTCTATTCCGTCATTTTGAATGTTCAATCTCGTTTACAATATTTCATTTAGTTTTGATTTTTACTATATCATTTTAATTTTTTCAAAATAACCTTTGGGTTGGAAATTTTAAGTAAGCCACCATCAGACGAATTTACCTCTGGGTCTAGATAACAAATTTTTTGACATGGAGTTTTTTTTAACTTATAGTATATGGAGGGGAGGGGGCTCTTATGATTTTCATGAAACTTCAAAATATAGGATTTTTCTAAAAGTACTAACTCCTTCAATTAGAAAGTTAAAACTATTTGTTTCTTTGATCCAAAAGGAAAAGTACCTGCAGGTGAGCTTCGAAAACTAGTAAAAAATTAAAAAAATCCAATCTCGAAAATCAGCAAGATTGGCCCAGCAATCACAGAACATGCCTCCGGACAGTTCAAGCCCAGATAAAATAAAGTCGTCCGACTCAAATGTCCAAACAACATTCCACAGAAAAATATCCCAAGCGAAATTTGAATAAAAGGGGCGGGATGATGATTATGTTAAGTTATCCTTACGAGCAAGGCGACTCCATCATTCTGAATTAGTGTGCTGCGTATGAAAGGAGGGTGAAATTTTTGCGACTATTAGATGTCTGAACATTCCTCCAAAATTATAGCACCCCGCCTTCCATATGCTATAAGTAAAAAAAATCAATGTCAAAAAATGTGTGTTAACAAGACTAAACCCCAAATTCAACGGATGGTGGCTTATTATAATTTACAACTTTTCCCTTTTTCCAACCCAAAGATTAGTTCTAAAAGTGTCAAAATGAAATTGTAAAAATCGAAACCAAATGAAATTATGAAACGACGAAATTGAACTTAAAAAGGACGAAATATACCTGAAAACCCTCTATGTCAAAGATCCTTAAGCAATGAAATTATCGAAAACCGAACAATTTTATTCGATTTTATTTTCTCGAATTTTTCTTCCTCAAAATTGAATCGCAAAAATACCAATTTAAACTTTAAACCCTGTATCTGATCGACAATTATGTTTGCTGGAGTGGATAGAGGGATGAAATTGCCTGAAAGAGTTTATGTACTTAAGCGATTATCACGAGAGATATCTTTTTGAATAGAAATTCACAAGATATCCATGTGGACGACACTCTCTTGTACCATATCTCTATAATTTGGAAAGCACCCCGCATCATACCCTTTCAATCCCACTCGTATGGAATCGTTTATAAAGGGTCCATTTAACTCACAGACTGGTTTCTCATCACGACTTCTGTACGATTTCAAACAGTGAAATAATTGTTGCGCCTGGTTTCATCCATTCGCTAATAATAGAAAAAATAGTGATTTTACCGGTTGATTCGGTACTTGAACCACAAATACTTATTGTTTATCGATTCCTTAATATTCTCGAAGAATGTTTCTTACTAACCAGCTACCTCGATTGTATTTTATTTTGCATATTTTGGTATCGTCGATCTCCACCGATCCAGGTCCTCTCATGAGTTAGAATTTTTTTTTATTAGAAGTATAGGTAACTACGTGACAAAATGAAAACCGATCCACAAATGCATGATCAGTTACAGGGTTTCCATTTACTTTCGAGCATGATCCATTACTATCGAGCATCCATAGCGTTCAACAGTGCGCACCTGAACATTCATTATTGCGCACCCGAAAACGACATACATGATTTACGGCTGAGTCTAACCATTATTTATTGATTTATAATTTTATTAAATGGGAAAATGAGTAAATAAGGTCCCCGCCCCATAATGCAAAAACGCAGAAACTATTAAAAAAATTATTCAGACCAATTTTGAAAAAGCAACTTTATTGACCGTCAAAATAGATGTTCGAACGGAATTTTTCATTACACGCATTACAGAATATTTTTTCCCAGAAATATAACAAGTGAATTGAAACTTCATGATGAGTGCTTTTTAGTAATGCTCCCAAATCATGAGAAAATTTATTGATAAGTGTAAGCAAATGAAATGTAAACTATTTAATATTGTGTACATTCTGTGTTTTTGCATTATGAGAATGGAGACTTTATTTACTCATTTGCCCATGAAATTAAATTATAACTTAAATAACAATGGGTAGAATCATTTAGCCGTAAATCACGTATGTCGTTTTCGGGTGCGCAATAATGAATGTTCAGGTGCGCGGTGTTGAACGCTAGGGATGCTCGATAGTAAATGGATCATGCTGGATAGTAAATGGAAGCCCTGTAAGCTAAGAGGCTCCGTAGCCTTATCGTGCCATTCTTGATTTGCAAATATCCACAGGGTTGTCACCTTTCAACTGTTTTACTGTCATATGACATATTTCAAAACTTGTATCCATCTAAAGGCCCAAGAAATGAGAAACGGGTCATTTTTTTTCTTTTTATGTAATTGAGCGGGTACAGTTCCACATTTTCGGCACCTTAAATTCCCATCTTCTAGGTCCTCTTAGATTATTTCCCACACGCAGTGCATCTTATTGTTCATGTTTGAACATTACATGGTAATATAAAATTAAAGACTTTGGTCCGTGTGACCACCCGAAAATCAAAGATATTTAAGTTAAAAACAGTGAATTCCATTCAGTTTTGTATGCGTGAAGAGTATGTAATCGGATTAAACGATGGATAATCAAATGGCGTGTCATACTTGAAATTTTTTCTTTGAAGCATCCGTCGAGTAATTTTCATAAAAATGGATCATTCACACAAAATTTTCCAACGATGCCAAATTTATAAAAATCTACAGAAATACCGTCGCACTTTGCGTATGATTACCTTCTGGTTAAATACCAGAACACAACGAGAGTTTAACCAATCTAGGGTGTGTATCTTGAAAACCCCCTGTAACATAAAAGGTCAGTCTAAACAGAGTCTAACCAACCCCGCATTGATGCTCACCCAGTGGTCGCCTTACTGAACCAATCAGCGTTTAAGTTAGTAAGGATATCATATATATCCTTACACCCCTCATAATTTTCCATGCTCTCATATGAGTGGGGCTAAATTTCGAATTATTCCCCCTGCTGTCGCTGGTAGAAACATCCAAATGAGATCAAAGTTGCATATTTGAACATGAAAAACATCTCACCGAGGAAACTTGGATCTGTTTTCTCGATTTTTTTCCAACATACCGGGTTGCGCAATCAAAACCGTGAGACGTGCCAATCAACACGATGATTTTTTTCAGTACCAGTATATTGAAGGAACGATTCTCATCCATACAGAAATATTTTAAATTGCTCCAATACATCGCGGGAACCAAATTTTTAATGACACATCATCACGGAGTAAGGTATTTACCTCCGTATAGCCCTTGCCTAAACTCGAGAGAGGAGGTTTTTTCACAAATGAAAATCTCCGTTCGGAGGAATGGCCCACTTAACGGAAATACTACTTTTACACAAAGGATGGTTTCATCATGCATGGAAATTACCACTGACAACTTCAACATTATTTGATACACTCAGCAAGTTTTTTACAGAAATGCCCTTAACCTGGAAGATATATCCAGAGAGTAACAAAATTAATTTTATTATTTCAATCGCCATGTTGTTTATTTGATAAATTTTGCTTTTGATTGTCATGGTTGATGTTAACGGTTTCCAAAACAAGTTTACTAATTATTTTAAGCAGAAAATTGAACTTTCCCATTAAACTGCTTCCCTAATAATAATAATAATAATAATAGTCGATTTTTTTCAAAAACGACGTCCTGAAGCAATTTAAATTTATGTAAAGTTGAGAATCGTTCCTTCAGTATACTGGTACAGAACAATCCTTTGTATTGATTAGCACGTTTCACGGTTTTGATTGCAAAACCCGGTATTTACCTAGAACTTTACATGTGTTTGTGACTATTCCCGAACATTGACATTTGTAATATGCATAATTTTTTCAAATTATGAAAATTTGCAAAACAGAGGAGGGGGCCATCGACTACTTAATTCAGTGGGATGACATTTCGAGAACCAAAATCTATATATAAGACTGGCCGTGTTATTGTATTTTCAGATGCCATAATCGGGGAGATAGATGAAGTGGGTTTACGAATGCTCCAAAGGATTTAGAATTCTCATAACCGTTATTTTTTTAGTTGTTTCAATTATTCTGATGTTTATTGGTGATATTTTTGGTTTTTTATGTTTTGGTTTTATTTAATTTTGTATTACGTTTTTATTTGGTTTTATCGGGTTATTTATTTCTTATTATTCTTTACACCATTTTTATTTCAATTTTGCCAATGAGGTAGTTCAATTTAGCGATAATCATGTCGTTGCAAAATAGCGAAATTTCAACTTCTCCACCAAAATATAAATTGATTAAACTTTGAAAATATACAATTTTAATAAAGTTTATATAGATTTCAAAACATTTAATGAAACATGAAATTATATTTTTACCACCGTGTTCACCCAAACTCAATACTATTGAGTTAGTGTTTTCAAAAGGCAGGCAAATTATCAACATAACACCTCCTGGATCAAACAAGGCAGAATTTACTGACCAATAGAAACATTTTTTCAACCCATATCACGGAGGAAGATTGTCAACGATGAGTACAGGAGGCTCTCAGACATTTATCAAGGTCGCTTTAAAACCTTGAATTTTACCCATATTTTTCATAAAATTACATATTGTTGAGTTTTAATCAATTTATATTTTAATGGAAAATTTGAAATTTCGTTAATTTGCAACGACCGGATTATGGCGAAATTGAACTGCCTCATTAGCGAAATTAAATTATAAACGGTGTATTATCGAAAAGTTTATCGTGACAAAGCATGTTTAAAATATAATGAAGAATGGGTTCAATCACAATTTTTCATGATTATCAAAGGCAGACCATATTTTTATCTGTAGAATTTTATAATCGGGCACTTGCAGTGATCAAGAAGTTGAAAAAATTAGATTTATTATCTTAATGAATGATAATACTGCCAATTCATTCAAATGTTTGCTAAATGACTATCTTTCGATCAACTTTATATTATCGGCGAATAAATTATTTAATTGCAATAATTTTACTATTGACTCCACCCAGTTCCATTCTTCTTGCTTTTCCCACGACAATTTTTAGAGATTATGAATATTTATTTGAAAAACAGTAACCTCGTTTTGGAGACTTCAATTAAAGTTAGAGCAAAAAAAGGTACTTACTAGATTAACATAACGCTAATACTCGAGAAAATAAAATATATCAAACTAGTCTATAATTATCTTGATCGAGTATTTCAACTTTCTACCATATATTTTTCAATGAGTTCCAGGATACTTTAATTAGGAGACAGGGCTAAATGAAGATGGATTCCGTCCATACTCAATTTCAACGAATCAGAAATAGCTTCTCCAATTAAATTAAGGTTCAGGGTTTTTAGATGTTAATAAAATCATCATGTTTGAAACTTCTCGATCTCAGAATTGACAACACGGTCAAGGTTCGAACTTTTATTCTCTTTGAGACTCATCGAACGTGGGCTTGTATCAAATTATTCAAAAATGTTACTTCCCATGGAATAGATATAAATTGAAACCTTGTCGATTTGACTAACTAATTAAATTTAGACAAGATGAATATGAAAAAAAACCTGAGGGATTTGGATGTAGTATTTTTTCATTCACATATTTGTATCGGCGACCACGTAGAAGTGAACATTCCCGTAGAAATAGTAATAACGCAACCATGAACACATTTTTGTGTATAGTAGTGGGGGTAGGGCATATTATAAACACAAATTTCACAGAGTAAAATTTAATTAGTCCGATGGAAATTCCTGAAAATCAACTCCATCACCCAAGCTGGTACAGATGAATATTTAAGAATTGCCATTTCTGCAACTTGGTATTATCTTCAACGGGGGACGCGAGTCTCCAGCAGGCATGTTCACTTGTTTCTTCAGTGATAAAATACTGCGTTGTTGAGCTACGCCATTTCTTGCTACGTGACTATTTCGGTTTACATTCAATGACTGAATGTAAAAACCCTGGTCTGCCGTTATCGGGTATTCTAACTCCGTGTTCGAACAGGCTAAGTGGATTTTCTTCCGCAGATGTAGAGAAAAAAAATTAGCAAAAAATATGCTGCAAGAATACACATCGTAGTTAGACCACATTCTTGGATCCGATTTTCAACGAACATGACTGGCGCGCATGTGAATGTAAGGGTTAAATTTGAAATGCATAGAATCTGGCAATGACGCTCAGAATTATCAGAAAACGCCTTAAACGGTCAACTATCGATAATTATGAGATCATTTGTGATGCTGGGTGTGTCCAAATTGAACGTTTCTGGCGGATTAGAAAGCATAAGAAGATTGAAATTTACTGAGCGAGTTTCTCATGAAAACTATAAATATTGGTTATAGGCTGATGGTCATATCTATTAATCTAAATCTGATTGTATCAAGGCTTATTTGTATATAATTAGGCTAAAACGTCAATTAATTGCGCATAGAGCAATTCTAAACCTAATGGGGATAATATAAACACTCGATCAGTTCTCAGTTTTATGCTAATAAAATGCATCAATTGGTTGTATTCAGAAGTTTCATCTAATACTGCTCGTTTAACTCATTCCTGAAAAGTCTGGATTAAGTAGCTTAAGTGAGACTTGTTGTACACCCTAATCCTCCGCATTTGTTAGCCGCTTAGACCCTGATTCACCCTCCGATGGATGACAGAATGCTTATCGAAAAAGCCATGGAAGAGATTCGAGCTAACATATCACGCACTGAACCCCCACAAGACACTAACCATCTTCATAATCTCAGGAACACTATCTCCATGCTCGATGAGGTATTTCTTAGTTTAATTTTCAATCAATGGCACCATAAAATTGTATCTGAATAATTATGGTATTTTTCTGCCATATTTATCACCCGTAATTCAGAATTTGGTCCGCCGTACTTCGCTAACTGCCAAAGACCTTAGTAGACCGCCGCGACACATGTTTCTTCGGTTTAGTTAGGAATATATATTTCCATTCATTGAGCCTTTGATTGATTGAGAATCTGAGCTTTCTTTACATTTTTATAGTTAAATTACACTTTCGAACATTATCTATATTTTAAAATGATACAGATTTGGTTGAATGCCACCCGAGTATGGAAAGTTTAGGAATTGTGTTGGACGTGCTATATGAATCAAATATTCCCGATGTTTTGTATTATCGGATATAATCTCTCGTGTCAAGTTTCGCGTGTATGTATATTTGCTGAATTGAATCATGAATATCGAATCAAAACCTGCACCATTTTTTTATTGTTCCACTTTTATTAATGAATGATAAAATTTTTAAAATATGTATTTTTCAGTTGATACATTTTTCCATGCTAGACAGTCCATTTGGCGAGTTCGTTGACGAAAGAAGTCGGAAATGAAATTTATAATCACGGCATCGACTTGATTGTCTATTGGGATGGTTTCTTTTTTTAAAATTATAATTCTCGATAACTGTCATTGGACACCACATTGGGTCCTTTTGCCAATTCTTAATTCCCTGATAACTAAACTATAATTTCACCTCTCAAAACTTTGGTCAAGGTGTAGATCCAAGTTATACGGATATGTACTAACCAATTTTGTTGTGACACACGATAATTGAAACTTTTGAGATATGAGCCATTATGATGATCTGTTAGTGAAAGCAGGATTATATTTGGCAATCGATACATTTTCAGAACTGACATTCATCTTATTGAACTGAAACTTTTATTAGTGAAAAAAATTAATATAAAGATATTATCCTTTCGATTCCCCTTATTTTTTTCTCATCTACTGATTTAAAGATAGGAAACTGTCAACTTCCCAGTAAGGGGCGATTTGTGAAAATTCTCATCAATATATGTTAAATTTAAGAATATTACGAAATTGGTCCCCGTACCATTAATATAGCTCATTTAGAATTTTTATTTTATTTTAAAATGTCTGAAATTTAGATTTTAGATGACAAGAAAGTATTGGTAAAAAGGCTTAAAAAATATGCAAAATCATATATATCGTATATGACTGGTACCAGGCTTCCTATTACAGAATTTACAAAATCTGAAGATAAATTTTGCAACGAATTCATCAATTTCACATCGTCCCTCAAAGACGTTGAGCTAAGTATCAATTATAGTTACCAAGTTGACCAAATACGACTATTCTCCGATGTCCTTAAGGTAAGAAACTCACTGATTTAGTACAATACCACACATAAGCAGTCTATTGTTTGAGTTCTCTAATTTAGCAAAAATTATTTGAAACCAAGATATACTATCCCTGTAAATCGTTTTTGAAGGATGATGTCAAGAATATTCAAGTAGACAGTTGAACTGATAGGATATCAAAAAATTGATTGATGATTCTTATCGAGAATACAAATCCAGATCGTATCATTTCACTTTTATAGAACCAAACTTGACAAAGAAATCGTTAAGAAGAAAATTGATGAAGCAAGCTCAATCAAAGAATCGAAAGATGTAACTACTTTTATTTATCAGATTGAAATAATTGAGCGTGAATTCTTGATTCACAATCTCGAGGTTCTTTTTTGATTTATAAGTACTTCAAAAAGTACCAGGACATCCAAGACAAATTTACCTTTAAGTTTTTGGCCAATACACTCGAATACATTTTGACGATGTGCAAGTTCTCCCGTTTATTAATAGAATTTTTCACGACTCGTTTATCAAAATCGAGGGGCTGAAGCCGCTCATCGAGCTTTATAGTCAAGAAGAGAGACAGATCCATAAGCACGAATCTGACGAACATAGAATCAAAATATCTTCTCTCATGTCAGATATCAAGAATCTTATTCCAGTTGCTGAAAAAATAGACGTTCTCGAACCATAACTTAAGATCAAAAAGGCAGGATTAACTAATATGCCGGATGTAGTGGATTCCAGTCTAGGAACAAGTAAAAGTGGCTTTTTGGACAAAAAATCAGATGGGTATGATAATTACTAAATCTAGGTTAAGAAAAAAGTGGCTCAGGCGATTCTGTGTCGTCGATAAAGGATATTTACACCTCTCCAACAGTCCTGTTTGCTTTTATTTGACATAGTCTGAACAACCCAAAACCTCTATCAAATTGTTGACATCTCAAATTAAAGATAGGGTTTGAGTTTCCATTAAATTAAGTTTGTGGACAAATATAAACATCATTGTTTCGTTCTCATCACATGTAAACTGCTCCATCGATAGGTGATCGTCAAATTTGTTTGTCCACTGAATCCAAGGAAGAAACGGACTCGTAAGAATTGATCTTGATTCAGCTGGATGAGTGTTATTGCTAACTCGATTCGATATGAAACAGATGTGGCTATTTCGAAGCCAGCTCCGAAATCAGATTTTGAAATCACAGCTAAACATGTCTTAATTCTGTAAATAATAGAGGATCTTGTTAAGTCTCTCAAATCGTTTGTCAACAAAGTGCCAGGAAATAATTTTTGCGCAGATTGTTATGCGCCAAGTATAATTAATCTAATACAAGATCCTGAATGGTTTTCTCACAACCTTGGAATCTTAATTTGTATAAATTGTAGTGGAATCCATCGCGAATTGGGTGTGAAGTATTCTAAAATTCGTTCGCTTACAATTGATGTTCTGAAATCCTGGGAACTGCTGGTATACCTTCCCTTATCTAGCTTTGCGGTGCACTGGGTAACTGCTCAATGAATGATATTATGGATGGAAAACTTGACGAAACCAAAGAGTCAACACCGCAAAAGTCATCATCAATAGGCGAAAATAGTGATATGTATTAATTGGAAACATTTAAGGGAGGAACGACGAAAATTTATTGTCAAAAAGTATGTTGATAAAGCATTCGTGGACCCCAGCCAAATGTCAGCTTTTTCCGACCTATCTTTCAAAAATCTATTGATGTATGATATCGATTCCATCGTCTATCTCTTCATGTCGGGGTTCGATTTCATCAACCCCGCTGATCATGATGTATATCAGTTTCTAATCAGCCACTTCGGCGCACTTTTTTGCACTACTTGGTGGAGAAAAAGGGTCAAGGAAGGCTGGCTATAATCGAGTTTCTGGCCCAAAATGTGTAAGGACACTCAAATATAGTCAAAATATTGTCAACGCAAAAGATTCTGAAGGAGATACGCCTCTACATCTGGCTGTTTCCGATCGAAAAATCGAATATGCAAAACTCTTGCTAATAGCCGGTGCTGATATAAATATAAGTGATGGTATAGTTGAACCAGAAAATATTAAAAACGATTCTCCGATGTCGATTATTGCAGACTGTGAATCTAATGATCTCAAAAATTTGATGGCTTTAGTTCTAAACAGCCGACTACAGAAAATCGAACTCGATGCAGGCGTGGTGGTATGCGTTTATACTCACAGTTTTCACAATATGAGTTTATAGGTATCGGGGACAAGGAATCGGTTTTTTGCGTTCTTACCAAGCTTCTAGAAGATGATTCAATCAACCCTAGGCTCTCGTCGCAGACAAATGATTCAAATCTAAGTCCCCAAAACGTTAACCCAAATTTTATATCAGTTCATTAACGATGAAAGCACGCTGACCCATGGTGGAGACTCTGTATTTCATTTTATGAAGTAGTCAAAATTCGGATCTACTCCTTCTATTCGCCAACAATCCAGGCGTATAGGACGAAAATCTTTCTCTGGAATGCCAAAGGTGAAAAGGTCTTAAATTAGAATGCCAACCAATCAGCCTTTGTTAATGTTGTTTTTGGATAATATTTAGAGTGTCAATGATCCAGGCACCCCTGAAAAGGTTTTGATTCATTAAATTCAGGTAGATCCACCAGTTCCTGAACGTACAAGACATCAAAGAATGAAATCAGAAGGTCATGTTGAAAGTTTGGTTTATATCAAATAGCGCATGATTCAGTCAACCTTACTCCATCGGAAAACGAAATTACTGTTTCTAATTATTTTATCAGGTCCAAATTATGAATAAATCAAAATCTATTTTCGGCGATTCATTTCATATCGGAAAAGTGGTTCAAGTAAAAAAAGACCCAACAAATCCCGATTTCTATACCAGTAATATCTTCGAACTCAGACAGTCTCCGGCATATGTAACGAACAAGAAGCAGTGAAGTTACATCGTGATGACGTTCAAATCATTAACAATATTTAAAACATTTTAGTCTTAGTTAAAATATTGTTTAGATTCATCCCCAACCCGTCTCACAAACCAACCCGGATTTTTATCACGCTCTTCTCAAATTGCCTGATATAATTAGCATTCGGTGGGAAAGCCATACAAGGCGATTTTTCACATCATCACCCTTGACAGGTTATGGTGGTTAAATTGTATTACTATTGCTTCAATAAAAAAATGGAGCCTCAAGACTAGTTCAGTTGGAAAGCGCCACCCAGTGGTCAGCGAAAATACAATTTAGAAGTGTTTGATTGTTCGAATTCAGCTGGTTCCGATCTAATAAAACGCGTTTATGGGTCTGAAAACTGATATTCAACAAATCATTTTATGATCGAAATATCCAGGTTATACACCTACAATCAAAAAAGGATCTTTCTGGATGAGAATTGTTGATAAATAAAATCCATATTATCAGGATCACTTTTTGGAACGTAACTGACTTGGCTGGGATATAACTGCACAACTTTATTCCACCATTTGTAATTAAATTTAGCTAATGAGACAGTTCAATTTCCCCCAAATTCGGGCGTGACAAGACATCCGCACTTCAATTTCGCCGTAACTCGCTCGTTGCAAAATAGCGAAATTTCAACTTCTGCACTAGAATATCAATTGATAAAACTTCAAAAATGTAGAATTTTAACAAAGTTTTTATAGATTTTGTACGTGTGAAGGGAACTTGAAATTATATTTTTACCACCGTATTCATCCATAACTTAATCCTATTTATAGGGTATTGCAATTCTATATTCCCCTCCTTGCAATTTTATATTCCCTTCCCTGCAATTCTATATTCCTACCATTGAACTTCTATATCGACACTACCGGATTTTGCGACCTATAGCGGCTTTTTTTTAATAAATTTGTGAACATAAAAAAGGACTGTATAGA